>ML807144.1:53473-73467 GCA_009831015.1 Picea engelmannii
AGGATGGTTCTTTGGTCTGTCACAGCTATCGCATAGACTCCCCCTGTCTAATATTCATATTACTTGGGAGTCTCTAAGACGGATGGCTCAAAACAATTCCTGCTCTGATGTGTATTCATCATCATCTTCATTGGTAGATTCATCGTCATCTTCATTGGTAGATATCTCGCTGAGCTCTGACTTCTTTCTTTCTGTCTGTGGATTCATCTTTCACTACAATGCCTAAAAGTACAATCTCTTGAACCTGTTCCTTATTTACATGTCCTTCCTTTCTTTCAGTTATTTTCCAAACCTTTATGTATCTGACATCTTTCCTTTTTTCTGTAGAATTTTCTTCATCTCGTTTTATTGCCAATCTTGCGATCTCTTGTACCTAGTCTTTGTTCACCTGTTCTTCATGTTTTCTTATCCATACTTTCTCATATCTGACATTAGTATTCTCTTTCATGGAAGTATCTATCATGCTTCTACAATCAATGGCTATGTGTCCATAGTTATGACATTTGTAACACTCAATGTTACATGTGACCACATAGGCACTTCTTGCTTGAAAATTTCTTTTATAATCCCTGCAATCAGAAACCTTATGTCCAAAGTTAGTACAATAAAAACAATTGCCATAAAATAAATTTGCATACCTGGGAGTGAATGATCTTCTTTGTGGCGTAGTCCTTCTGAATTTTTGCCTTGACTGATCATGATCATGATTGAAGCTTCTTTGTGGCTTGAACATGGATGGTCTTCTTGAAGATGTATCTTCAATAGTTTTCTTAGATTCTAGTTGACCATGATTCCTTCCTTTGAGTACTTCTGCATAACTCATTTTATTTTCTTCATTCTTCTTTTCTAGCAACCTAGAGTTCTTCTCTTCATTCTCTATAACTGATGTGGATGTTTCTGTCTCTTCAACGTTCTTGTTGACCTTGATGATTTTACTTCTCAATGTGACAACTTCTTCTTCAAGCTTCTCAAACTCTTCTTCTTTCTTCATTATTTGAGACTTCATGACTTCTTCTGTTCTTTTCGCTTCTTCAAGCTGAATTTTTAATGTGATTATTTCTTCTTCAAGCCCTTTCTATTCTTTACCAAACTCCGCCTCAAGTTGGTTTGGATCATTATTTCTTTCCTTAAGATGAACTGTCAATATCTTCTCTCTCATTTCTACTTCTTCCTTCTGTGCTGCTATGTTGGTTTCCAAACACTACTTTTGATATTCAATATTTTCTTTGATCTTTCTTGCTTATTCTAGCTGAGTTCTTAAGTTCTCGATGACCTATTGGGATTCTTAAAAAATGTGACCACTTTCCTTTTGTTTCATCAATTCTTTCTTGAGTGAATTGTTTTCTTCTCTTAGTTCATCTAAAGCACTAATCAATTCTCCTTCATAATTGTCTTCATTTTCAATTAGTTTTTCTGTCTCATTTCCTTCATGACATTCTATTTCAAGATGTCCACGTTTTTCACAATTAAAACAAAACAACATGCCTCTGGTGATTGTGTACTCTTCATCTTATGAATCTTCTTTACATGGTGAACATAATTCTTCTTGATTTGTATCTGCATCTTCTTTGACATTTTCTGAATCTGTGATGGGTGAATAATATATGTCATGTAACTTATCCCAAACTTATTTTGTTGATGAACATTTACCAACCTTTTCTCTTACCGGATTAGGTAATCCTTCCCAGATGAAATCCATTGTTATTTTGTTATTCTTCCTCAATTCCTTCTTGGTTGCAGTCTTTGCCCTTTTTGAACTATCATATCCTGTAACAACTGATAGCCAAATATAATGTCCATGTGCCTATAAAAATACTTTCTTCCTTATGCTCCACATCTCATAATTAAAACCATTCTGACCATTAAACATTGGTACTCCATTCACAGAATAATCCATGATCTCCTTCCAGTGGTTAAATTGTTTCCTGAAGGAACCTACTCTGATAGAAATTTTTGGATTATTGAGAGGGGGGGTGAATCAGTAATAGAGCAATTTAATCCTTTTTAATCATATAATCCAAGTGTTATATCAATGTATCATTATCATCCAATATCTACAGAGTAAATAAGCAATGAACAAAAGAACAATCATACACATACCCAGTACACCAGTGTTTTACGTGGAAATCCAAAGCGGGAGAAAACCACATAATGCTTTTTATTATATGTCTTGAAGAGTTACATTCATTGGAAACACCAACTTCCTTTGTTTTCCAGCTGCAACTGGAAGGAGGCTCCAACCCCCTAGCTTCTCAGGCTACAACCTGAGGGAAGCTCCAACTCCCCAATTTTGTGGCTCCAACCAGAAGGAGGCTACAACCCCCTATTTTCTTCGGCTACAACCGCCTGTCCTTTCCTCGTCCAATCGCCCTAAAGTATAAGTATAATGATGGAACTATTGTCACACTATCAGTGTGAGATATATTGTTGTAAACATGTACCAATCAACCTACACCAAATAACATGTACCAATAACCTGAACCAAACACCAACCTATACCTCAACTTGTAATCAACCTGTACCATAAACAAGTGCATCAACCATGCACCAACCTATACCATGAACAAGTGCATCAACCATGCACCAAACTTGTACAAATAACCTGTCACGACAACTTTTCCAAACAACCTATCAAAGCAACCTGTCTCATCAATCTTATCAACCAAATTAGATCTACTCACCAATATCAATCACCAACACAACTCTCAAAGATGTGCATCAACCAAGTATAACACAACAACTCATAATAATACAAGTATGCTACATCATCCATAAACCATGTGTCAACAATATTACTAAAAAGTACCTCCAACCATGTACCAAGTATGTACCAATCATGTATCAGCCACTCATTAACTATGACCCATCAAGATGTACCAACATCATCAACTATACACCTCATGTATGTGCCAACTCATCAACTACTTGTCTCAACCATGTGCCCGACATGCACCTCAACCAAATGTCCTCATCAATTTCATCATACAAATCTGATTTGTAACTCTATAATATACCTGGTGTATATGATCACATACCTACAAACCTTACTTAACTTTAAGAACAAGAGACTAGCATTTTCATCAAACTTCTCTTTAGTCTCACATGACTAGTTTTGGATTAGTCAACAACACTAACTTGAAATAACCATAACTATGTACCTGTAATGAATAAAGATCTGAAATTGATACACAATTTTCTTTAGTGTGTTTTTTGAAATTCCTCTAGGTGTCACTATTTGAAACCTCTCAGAAAAGGAGTATAGAAAAAATGACATACCTTACTGAGTTCTGGATTATTCTAGAGAGCGACCTTGTAGAGCATGCCATGCACAGAATGTTTGTTGAATTGATCTGAAACTGTTACAAAGCATACTAAAGACTATACTATAACCAACACATTTAGTCTTACTGAATTTGGATCTATTATGAAGAAGTTATGACGTTTTTACCCGAAACACATGTTTTAGACTAGTTTCAAGACTAGCCACAAACCCTATTTTCCACAGAGTGTAAATCCAAAAATACAACGATCCACAAGCTGAATTTTTTACCACAGATATCTAGATATGTTTCCTCAATGGAATAGCAATTTCACGGTCTCAATCATTCTAGAAAAAACATTATGGCGAAAATGGTGAGATGACTTGTAAATAACATACCTTAGAAAGCATCATCAAAATAATTTATCCTTCCTTGAATTTCGGCCTTCTTTTCTTCACCTTCCCTCAGAAATTTGGCTTAGATATCCTTTGGTTACCTTATAAACCTATAGATATTCAATATGCTCAAGTGTGATCTGAAATGAGAGATCCTTGCCTGTCACACCCCACTACGCCGACTAATTTTTTTTTTTTGTCTTTTCTTCGAGGGACAGAATCCCTGAATTTCTACAGGGCCTGGCGCAAACCATCCCTTCCCTTATCCTCCTCCAAGCGACAACAACCTGGCCTTAGCGCAAGCATCTTTCACAACTCACGAGTTGGAGAGTCAAGGCTCTCGACTCCTCTTTCTCCAAACGTCGATACCTGAAATGCGATACGGGTATGGCTCCCTCCTCACTAGTGCCTGCTACATATAACCGTAGGCTAGGCTAAACACTAGCACTACTCACATATCGCGACTTCATGAGTTGGAGTGTAAATCCCTCGTACTCCTCCTTTGCGAATCCCCAAAACACAATAAGTCAACAATGGGTTGACTCTTTCCCAGGCGACATGTGTCCACCACCTGTCACCCGCTTCCACCTTTCTCTGGGTGCTTGTTGTTACGCCACCTGTCAACCACACGGTCCCCACCTAACAGATGTGCCACGTGTTCGCATGAGCCCTTGATGCTCGACACTTCGCTACTTCTGCAATCGAAAAGAAATTCTTTCAACCTTTGAACCCCCGACACGTGATACCACGCAGAGGTTCTGATCCAACGGTTTTCCCGTGGCTTGGATCTAACGACCATGATCATGTCGCGATTTCGCTAATCGTGAGTTCGTGCAATCCTACCCTTGACCACTCCAAGTTGCGAGTCAACGAAATTCTACCCGATTTCCACACGTCCTATGCCGATGGACGGTTCTGAATACTTCGGGACTTTCAGGACGTTGTCGAGTTCACTCTCCTGCCTATGCAAAGGTTAAGATTGACGGTCAATAGAGCTTCGACAGATCCTTGGATCTATGGTCCTGGATCCCATCGCTACTTGCAAAGGCTGAAAGGGTCGAGCTGTTAACGCCTGTGCCCCTCCTCTAGATCCATCGGTCTTGACATATCTGGGGTATTTTCGAAAGGATTTCGACCGTTCATCTACCAAACAATGGGGTATTCTCATTTGATGATTGGACTCGCTATCTTTTCTGAGCTTAAATCACAAAATTCAACCTCCCGGAGCTTCAAACTCCCACGACTCAGAGACCTTAGAGAGATACTCTTTCTTGGATAAGGTTTCCAGACCCGGATCACATGAACCTTCAAAGGGTTCTTGGGCACTTGTCCCTGATCTTAGTTGAGTCTCTGGGTAAAGGTTCGATACGGTTCCAAGGTTTATGGGGTAATTCCCAAGGAAGAGTACTCTCGAGGAGACTTCCCAGAATATTACGAGAATCAAGCAAACAAGACGATTCTCGGTGGAGAAAACTCATGCCCCAGAATTAATCATTTGTACAGAAACCAACTATGTCATGTAAGTATACACATGCATCCATTATTTCTAGTCTAAAACACCAGGCAATCATTCCACACAGAAATCATTATGGGCATATAAACATGAGCATGTATTCATGATATTCAATTCAAAATACAAGGAATAAAACACTTATCATATCCACCAGGCGTGATGCAACTGCTGAGAGGGGTGCTCGTTTCCACCCAACCGTAGGCTCAGTGACTCCAAACAGATTTACTACTAGCCACCCCCGAGCTAGACCATGATGCTTTGAGATTCAGTCTCCAACTTCTATCTCAACGAAGTCAAGGACGAAGGTTACTCTCCTTCTCCTGATACATAAAAGTAATCTAGGACGAAGGTTACTCTCCTTCTCCTATGTTCAGAACTCCCTGTGTTTCCAGAGTTTCTCCAGTTCTCTTTCGCGATCCTTGTCGCACGCGCTCTCTCTCTACCCTTTACCACACTTCCTCTCTTGCATTTTTCTCTACAAGATTGTGTGTGGCATGAATTTCCCCGTCTGTGGTCAGGTATGACAGCTTTTACGGATGGGCGGTTCACTGCCATCTGCTCATTAACTCTTGAGGAGCCTCCCCACCTACCAATATGACGGGAAATCCATTCGAGGGTCAGAGAGTTGCTTTGGTCCTTGAGCAAGTAAAAACCAGTACGGTACTGGCTCGGTGGAAGTTAACGCAACCATTCCAGGTCCCTTCCACCACCTCTCATTAGCCATCGTGCTCTCTTTTAGCACATCCCCCTCCCAATAGTCATGCAACACATATTCATAACATAATTTACATTCATCGACCTTTTATACAAAGGTCAGTCAAATCAAACATTCACATCTTTGAGTTTTCCATAGTTCTTGGCCAATATAGTTATTTTTACAGACTAGGGGAAACAGGGTGTTACAATTCCCTCCCCTTAAAGGAACATTGTCCTCGATGTTTTATCTATCAATATGATGTGTATGTACAGAAGTAAACAAAATCGGATATGCCTGTTTCATGGCATCTTCCATTTTCCACGTAGCCTCATCTGGGCCAAAATGTTTCCACTGCACCTTGACCTATGCAATGGTTTGGTTTCTGAGTGCGGTTTCCTTTATGTCCAGTATACATTGAGGTTCTGGAAGGAATTCTCCCTCTGGTTCCACCTGGATCACAAACCAGTCAATTATATGATTATAATCGTGTACATATTTCTTCATAATGAAACATGAAAAACATTATGTGCTTTTACTGTGGGAGGAAGTGCTAGCCTATAGGCTACAGGTCCCACTCTATCTAGAACTTCAAAGGGTCCACAATACCGAGGTTCCAACTTGGCACAAGCTCCCATCCTCAGGGAACTCTTCCTGGGCCTAACTCTGAGATATACGTGGTCTCCCGTCTTGAATTCTCTTGGAGTTCTCTTTTGGTCAGTGTAACTTTTCTGTCTGTTCTTAGAGACCTTTAGATTTTGTTTTATCTAAATCACTTGTTGTTCCATTTCTTTCAACATGTCGGGTCCAATAGTAATTTTGTTTACAGGATTACTCCAACAGACTGGAGTGTTGCACAGCCTACCGTAGAGGACTTTGAAAGGACTCGTCTTCAGGGATTCTTGGTAGCCGTTGGTGTAGGCGAATTCCACCAGTGGCAGGTAATCTTCCCACTTTTTGGGTTGATGCATTACATGCATCCTTAGCATGTCTTCTAATATTTGGTTCACTCTTTCTGTCTGTCCATCGGTTTTAGGATGATAGGCTGTGCTAAACAATAATTTGGTCTCCAGACCAACCATCAAGGATTTCCAAAAGTTGGAAGTAAATTTCGTGTATCTGTCAGACACGATCTCTTTAGGCATACCATGTAGTCTGAATATCTCCTTCATGAATACGTTGGCGATGTCTATTGCCTTACAAGTTGACTTGAAGGGGATAAAATGAGCAGACTTGATCAATTTATCCACCACTACCATGATGGCATCATTCTGTTTGGTCGAGGTTGGTAATCCGGTGATGAAATCCATGGAGATGGTTTCCCATTTCCATTCTGGGATTGGTAGGGGTTGTAATAATTCTGTTGGGTGTCGGTGTTCTTCTTTAACCTGTTGGCATTCTATGCATTCGGCTAAGTACTCAGCTATGTCTCTCTTCAATCCAGGCCAACAGAATTGTTTCCTGGTGGTTGTGATCATCTTCTGGTATCTTGGATGACCAGTATATGGTCTTTTATGTAGTTCATCCATTATAATTTATGAACCTCTTCAAGTCATCACAATCTGGAATATACAATCTGTTTTTGTAAGTTAGTAGACCTCCATCTATCATCTGGTAGCCTTCATACTTTATCCCCGTGGGTTCTTGCTCTAGGTACGAGCTCACGGTCTGGAAGAATCTGTTTGTTTCTTGTGCATTCCTAACTCTTTCCTTGACATTCATCTCGCAGGTGCTCACCACTGCCAGGTGAATTGTTTTCATACTTCTGCTAAGGGCATTGACCACCTTATTTTCCTTTCCTTTAATATGTTTGACTTCAAAATCAAACTCGCTAAGGAAGGCCATCCACCTAGCTTGTATAGCATTGAGCTTTGGTTGGTCAAACAGATATCGCAATCCACAGTGGTCTGTCATAAGTACAAATTTCCTTCCCAGGAGGTAATGCCTCCACATTTTTAAGGCGTGCACTATGGCGGCTAGTTCTAGATCATGGGTCACATAGTTGACTTGAACGTGCTCATTCAATTTTTGGGATTCATAGTAGACTACACTTCCTCCTTGCATAAGGACTCTTCCGAGCCCTTCCTTGCAGGAATATGTGCACACGAAGAAGTCAGCTTCAGGATCAGCGATCTTCAACACGGGTGCGTGGGTCAGTAGATGTTTTAGAGATTGAAATCTTTCTTCACATTCTTGTGTCCACATGAATTTAGCTCCCTTCTTCTGGAGGGTAGTGATTGGACAACCAATCTTAGAGAATCCTTTTATAAATATCCTATAGTATCCTGCTAAGCCCATAAAGGATCTGATATCTGAAACGTCCTTTGGGGTAGGTCATTCCATGATAGACCTGATCTTGTCAGGGTGTACTGCTACTCCTTCTTCAGATATGATATGGCCCAAGTAATGTATTTGCTTCTAGAAAAAGTCGCACTTGCTAAATTTGGCATAGAGCTGATGTTCTCTTAGCACTTGAAGAACAAGTCTAAGATGTTCCTCATGTTCCTCTCTATTCTTAGACTCAATTAATATATCGTCAATAAAAACCAGTACAAATTTGTCTAGGAATTTGCTGAGCACATTGTTCATCAAGCACATAAAAGTGGCAGGGGCATTGGTTAATCGAAATGCTACTACCATAAACTCATAGTGACCATATATCGTCCTGAAGGCAGTTTTGTGGATGTCTTCACCCTTGATTCGGACTTGATGGTATCCAGATCTCAAGTCAATCTTTGAGAAGATGGAAGCACCTCCCAATTGATCAAATAGGTCATCGATCATGGGTAAGAGGTACTTGTTCTTTATGGTTACCTTATTGAGTTGTCTATAATCTATGCACAGTCGGAGGGTACCATTTTTCTTTTTCACAAACAGGACTGGTGCTCCCCATGGAGACACGTTGGGATGGATATAGACTTTGTCCATCATTTCTTTTAGTTGTAATTTAAGCTCAACTAGCTCAGGTGTGCTCATCCTGTAGGGTTTCCTAGACACTGGCACCACTCCTGGTGCAATTTCTATCAAGAAGTAAATGTCCCGTCTCGGAGGTAGACTCGGTACCTCTTCCAAAAATACATCTCTATATTCTCTTAGTGTGGGGTGGTCTTCGAGGCTTGGTTTGTCATCTTCAACTGATTCCAACACCTATATCACATATAGTGGACATCCCTTTATGCAATACTTTATCATTTGAAGGGTTGATATTCGTCTCACTGAGACAAGTTTTTGGATCCCTTGAAGGGTTATCCTTCTTCCTTCTTCACTTACACATTCTAAGGTTTTATGGTAACAGTCCAGTCTGGCTTTATATGTGGCTAGCCAGTCCATACCAATCAACAAGTCATACGATCCTAGGGGTAGTATGTTAAGGGTTTCTTGGGTGGGGAATTCACCCATAGTGAATTGGAAAGCTGGTATGACCTCCACTACCTTTCTTTTGGTGCTAGTGGCTAACTGTACCAACCATGGCTTGGCGTGTTTATGTGGCTATAATTTACACTTATCAACAGCCTTAGGAGCTATATAACTCAAATTTGAACCAGGTTCAATTAGAATAGACACTAGATGGTTAGTGATCATACATTCCATCTACACCACTGAAGCTTGGTGGTCAGCTTGTTTATTATTCAAGGCTGCATAAATTTGCGACACACTCCTGGCCACATCATTGATAGTGGTAGCTTCTTGAATGTTGTAAATTCTCCGACTATTCTTTTGTCGGTGCGGGTAGTCCCTCAGTAGATGTTCTTCTCCACAACCCCAACATTTCAAAGGTTCTCTCTTTGGGTTATCAATCTTTCCTGGGGTAGATCCAGAAGGTTTATTTCCGCTCTGGGAGGGGAAATTCTGCTGATGTACACTTCGGGTTGGGAAGCTCATCCTTGAGTCCTTTTTATAGTTTTTAAATCTTGTGGATTTAAACCCCTTTTTCTGGAATCCCAAACTATTCTTCTGCTTCCAGCCTTCGCGAGGTTCTGTCCGATGCCCAAGCTATTCATAACAATATCTTGCCTTTCGGATAGTGTCTTCTAGGGTCTTTGGATTGTTAAACTCAATCCTGTTCTGATAGTCTTTAGGTAGTCGTTGATGAATCGTTGCACCTTTGCCTTTTTTTCTTTTATATAGGGTACACACCTCAACAACTCGAGGAATCTACTGACATATTCCTCTATGGTGAGTTGCCCTAGCTTGAGTTCATAGAATTCTTTAGTCTTTTCGTCAAAATACTTTTCCGACAGATACTTCTTCCTGAAGTATTTCTCAAACTGTTCCCAAGATAGGTCCTCTTCGTGAATCCCTTTTACATTTTTAAGGTCTTCCCACCAAATGGAAGCCTTTCCATTCAAGTTGAAAGTGGCTACTCGGGCCTTCAAGTTTTCTGAGAAGTCATGGACTCTGAAATACTTCTTTAGTACAAGCAACCATGCCTCCGCTTCCTCCCCCTTATTTATTTCACCATCGAAAGAGGGTGGTTTGGCCTTCTTGAATTCTTCGAGATTATGACTTTTGGAATGCTTTCGCTTCTTCTGTTTTCTTCGGGAATAAGAACTAGTTCTGCTACTAGAAGATCCCTTTGAGTCGCCAGTTTCATTTCCAGAGGAATCGTCTAACGCTTGTTCCTTATCTCTGGGGTGGACCTTTCTCGAGGTGCTCTTCCTAGTGTGGCCACTTAAAAGACCACATTTTTGTATCTCAAGTGGACTTCGAATTTTCTTTGTCTGTCGTTGGTCCGCGTGACTGGTGTCAAGTCCATGCTGCAATTGTCTTTGTATGTCGGATAAACTCTACAACAAGACTGCATTAATTTCTGTTTGCTTCTCTTGCTCTTTTATCAAACTCTTGTTGTCGGCCTTGCAGCTCTGTAGTTCGACCATGAGGCTTCTCACAGTCTCAACTAGATCTGGAGGGGTCTCTACCGCTCTCCTTTCATCAAAATCTTCGTCTCTATTGTGGGAGCCATCCCCCACTTTGTGGTGCATCACCATTCTATGTGTTTACAGTTCCCCACGGTTGATAATCCGCTTGTGTGCAAGAAAAACACTTATTGTTAGTCAATATTTATATTCATTTATAACCAGCGCATAATTCATATTTTTCAAATGCATACACACAACATGAAATTTCATTCTTAACTTCGAATTTTGATAAAGGGGGTTAAGATAGAGGGTTACTCCTTTTAAGAGTACTTCAAATAAAGTTTATGCGCAATTCCTTCATGATCCCAAGTAGGCCAAGTGTTGTAACCATGCTCTAATACCAATTTGTCACACACCCACTACGACGACTAAAATTTTTATTTTTGTCTTTTCTTTGAGGGACTGAATCCCTGAATTTATACGGGGCCTGGCACAGACCATCCCTTCCCTTATCCTAGTCCAAGCAACCACAACCTGGCCTTAGCACAAGCGCCTTTCACAACTCGCGAGTTGGAGAGTCAAGGCTCTCGACTCCTCTTTCTCCAAATGTCGATACCCGAAATGCGATACGGGTATGGCTCCCTCCTCACTAGCACCTGCTACATATAATTGTAGGCTAGGCTAAACACTAGCACTACTCGCATCTCATGACTTCATGAGTTGGAGTGTTGATCCCTCATACTCCTTTGCGAATCCCTGAAACACGATAAGTCAACAATGGGTTGACTCTTTCCCAGGCGACATGTGTCCACCACCTGTCACCCACTTCCACCTTTCTCTGGGCGCTTGTTGTTACACCACCTGTCAACCATGCGGTCCCCACCTAACGGATGTGCCACATGTTCACACAAGCCCTCGATGCTCAACACTTCGTGACTTCTGCAGTCGAAAAGAAATTATTTCAACCTTTGAACCCCCAATACACGATACCACGCGAAGGTTCTGATCCAACGGTTCTCCCGTGGCTTGGATCCAATGACCATGATCACGTCGTGATTTCGTGAATCGTGAGTTCGTGCAGTCCTAACCTTGAACACTCCAAGTAGCGAGTCAACGAAATTCTACCTGACTGCCATGCATCTTATCCCGATGGACGGTTCCGAATTCTTCAGGACTTTCAAGACGTTGTCGAGTCCACTCTCCTGCCTATGCAAAGGTTAAGATCGACGGTCAATAGAGCTCCAAAATATCCTTGGATCTACGGTCCTGGATCCCATCGCTACTTGCGAAGGATGAAAGGGTCAAGGTGTTAATGCCTGCGCTCCTCTTCTAGATCCATCGGTCTTGACAAATCTGGGGTATTTCTGAAAGGATTCCGACCGTTCATCTACCAAATGATGGGGTATTCTCTTTCGATGATTGGACTCGCTATCCTTTCTGAGCTTGAATCACGAAATTCAACCTCTTGGAGCTTCAAACTCCCACGACTCAGAGACCTTAGAGAGCTACTCTTTCTTGCATAAGGTTTCTAGACCCGGATCGCATGAACCTTCAGACAGTTCTTGGGCAATTGTCCCTGATCTTAGTCAAGTCTCTAGGTAAAGGTTCGGTACAGTTCCAAGGTTTATGGGGTAATTCCTGGGGAAGAGTACTCTCGAGGAGCCTTCCCAGAATATTACAAGAATCAAGCAAACAAGACGATTCTCGGTGGAGTGAACTCATGCCCTAGACTTAATCATTTGTACAGAAACCAACTATGGCATGTAAGTATACACATGCATCCATTATTTCCGGTCTAAAACACCATGCAATCATTCCACACAGAAATCATTATGGGCATATAAACATGAGCATGTATTTATGATATTCAATTCAAAATACAAGGCATAAAACACTTATCAGATCCACCAGGCATGATGCAACTGCTGAGAGGGGTGCTCATTTCCACCCAACCGTAGGTTCAGTGACTCCAAACGGATTTACCACTAGCCACCCCTGAGCTAGACCACGATGCTTTGAGATTCAGTCTCCTACTTCCATCTCAATGGAGTCAAGGATGAAGGTTACTCTCCTTCTCCTGATACAAAAAAATAATCCAGGATGAAGATTACTCTCCTTCTCCTATGTTCATAACTCCCTGTGTTTCCAGAGTTTCTCTAGTTCTCTTCCGCGATCCTTGTCGCGCGCGCTCTCTCTCTACCCTTTACCACACTTCCTCTCTTGCCTTTTTCTCTACAAGATTGCATGTGGCACGAATTTCCCCATCTGTGGTCAGGTCTGAGAGCTTTTACGGATGGGCATTTCACCCCCATCCCCTCATTAACTCTTGAGAAGCCTCCCCACCTACCAATCTGACAGGAAATCCATTCCAGGGTCAGAGAGTTGCTTTGGTATTTGAGCAAGTAAAAACCAGTACGGTACTGGCTCGGTGGAAGTTAACACAACCATTCCAAGTCCCTTCAACCACCTCTCATTGGCCATCGTGGTCTCTTTTAGCACATCCCCCTCCCAGCAGTCATGCAACACATATTCATAACATAATTTACATTCATCGACCTTTTATACAAAGGTCTTTCAAATCAAACATTCACATCTTTGAGTTTGCCATAGTTCTTGGCCAATATAGTTATTTTTACAGACTGAGGGAAACAAGGTGTTACATTGCCTCTTATTTATACTCTCCAAGTAGCTTCCTTAAAAACATCTTCTAGGTCACTTTGCCCACTTTCCTTATTTTAGGGTTAACCCACTTCTAATTTCTCCATTAAATTTGTTATTTAAATAATTCATTTGTATTCACTTTGAATTATAGTACACTCATCACTTCAATTTGTTATTTACCTTCTAAAATCTCTTAAACCACTTTGACTACTTTGACCTTTTGGGGATTCTAGATGACATATGAGGGTCCTCCAACTTCGTAAGGCCATAACTCTCAAACCGTGAGGAGTTATGTGGCGTTCCACATACCAACAGAAATGGAATGACATGTACTATCCATATAGAATAGTATTACCTGAAAATATATCAAAACTCATACCATTATCCATCAAACAAACTTGGGTCCATTACCCAAATTTGGGTTCTCCAACTTCTTATGGCCATAACTCTCTAACTGTGAGGAGTTATGTAACGTTCCACATACCACCAAAAATGGAATGACATGTACTATCCATCTAGAATAGTCTTACCTTCAAATATATTAAAACTCATACAATTATACATGAAACAACCTTGGGTCCATTACCCAAACCTTTGTGCTACCATAATTTGCTATCAGACTTTCTCCAAGGGTTGACATCAATCACTAAGGGTTGACATCAATATACAATATCACTCTCCAATGGTTGAAATCAATGACAACAAAAAGTCCATACCAACTATCCATCAATCTAAGCCAACTGTCTAACATCCCTTTGTTACCTTAAGATATTAAACCTCCCTATCATTATCTTCCAAAGTCTTCATGTTTTCCCTTGTTTTCAAAATCATTTAAGATGTACACAAATATCTTCATGAAGTGATCGTCCAATTTGAAAATCTCTTGTAAAAATTTTTGTTCATGTGATGTCAAAATTATGATTACGCCACCTTCTATAACCTTACGTTGTTTCAAACCTATGAAGTAGATTGTTGCCCAATGACGAATTTCGGTCACACCACCTTACATTATTTGTAATCATTAGGAAAACTAGTAAGAATGGGATGTGACGTTACTTCTGGGTATGATCCTCACCTTATCCATGGATACGATCCCTTGTCATAATTTTTTACTCTTTCCTTACCTCGCTATCATTGAAAATATTTGACCGTTGTCCTCTCGTTTTAACTTATAAACACTCTTTTGGATGGCGTCACCATCTAGATGAGCGTTATTTACCCGCTTCATACTATACACCTCCACTCTATTCACTCCTACTATCTCATTACTCTGCCTCCATCACCCATTTTTAAGATGGCATGGGGCTTGACAGGCACAAACATGTGTTCCATCTGTACAGAGAGACGAAGGAGTATCAAGCATGTAAAGAGAAATTTGAAAGGGTTGGCTGGGTTCCCTTTTTGGAAAAATTCAAAGAACATCATGAAGGGGTGTCCCATGCCTTTGCCCAGAGTTATGATGGAGAGAGTGTCCAGTTGGGGGAACTAAAATTAACAATAACTGAAGACACCATAGAATAAGTGATAGAGTTACCTTATACCGAAGATAAGTATTTCAAATGCATCATCATTGATAGGATCCTCTGTCAAAAATATTTGAAGCCCGAGCATCTTGACCCAGATTGGACAAAAGGTATCTCATGGAGCTGGATCAAGGAGGAATATTGGATGATGCTTGTCTTCTTGTAGAATTTTTTAACCTGTGAAAGGAGGTATGCAATAACTTTCCTTTATCATTTAAGGCTCATGTTGCATTTTGAGGGAGGACCACAAATAGATTTTCCCCATTTTATTTGGATGAGTCTGAATAAAATGGTGAGAGGGGTTAAGTCTGCCTCTAAGAGGCCTAAAACCAGTCTCTATCACCATGGGTTGATGAAACTTCTTGTTATCCATGAGTTGAGAAAACAAGACATCAGTTGGAAGAAACTCCTCACATAAAACTTTGCTCTAGAAGTTTCTAAGTCCGTGGAAGGAAATGTAACATGGGAATATAGTAAGGAGTTAGGCAGGAAGAAGGGAGACAATAGAGAGAAAGGAAATAAAAACAATAATGAAGTAGATCATGTTGGCCCTATTTCACCAAAATGTGTTAGAAAATTGGACAAAGGCAAGATAATAGTGTTAGAAGAACAACCCGCACCTATGGTGGAACAATCATCCAAAACCAAGAAAATTCGCCCAGACCTATCCACTAAAAGAAAAACACAAATTAGTGAGAAAAGGAGGAAGAAACAAAGGTCTGATAGTGATGTTGAAGAGATTGCAGGTAGTGTTCCAAGAGATGATTATTGAAATCCCTAAGGAGAAGGTTGGTTAATTAGGGAAGACCCATGAGTTGAGAGTCAAAGGTAAGGAGAAACTTAGAGTCGATGAAGGGAGTGATATGGCACAATCCTCTAGCAGAAAGACAAGGAGTACACAAGAATAACAAGTTCCAGCCTCTACATCTGATTCCTCTAGAAGAAAAACAAGGAAGGCACATGAAAAACAAAGTCCAGTGCCCATCTCTTAGCCTAAAACGAAGAAAAGGAGATTGTTTGACGGGGAAATTTCTATCCTTGTTATCAAACCTGAGGAAGCATCAGGTCCAGCACAAAGAACCACTCAGAGCATGGCTAAGCATGTGACAATTCCTCATGTTCCTTCTTTTCCATAGGATCCAATGGACATTCCAACCTCACCGGAACAAGAAGATATGCATGTAACAACTATTAGTTAAGCTGAGGAATTAGTGACAACGACACTAAAGGATTTAAGGAGGGAAGTTGAAGCCACAGAGGAGATAACTGAGCAAGAAACACTTGAGCCTATCATTTCTTTGACCAAACATCAGTTGGTATTGAATTTGAAAGGATTATAAAACAAAATGAAGAATTGAAGCAAGAAGTGGAGGAGTATAAAGTTTTGGACAAGCGTATCAAGAAAGAAAATGCACAATTGAAGGAGAATAACCGAAGGTTACAGGATGAGCATGATGAGCTCTCTTCCAAAATCAATAAGGTTCTATGCCTTATACAATACACATGAGTTATTAAGAGGGAGCTTAAGGATGAGGCTTCAGGTTTTGATATCTTAAAACTAGACAATTAATGTTCAAGTAAGGTGGAGGACAACACCAATTTTGAAATTTTGAGGATCAGTTCAATAATTTTTGCATGAGGACATGCAATGACTTGGGCATGGGGAAAATGTTGGGTCTCATTTTTTATACCTCCAATTTCCTTATCTTGTCGTATATCTTGACCAACTTTGCCTTAGACATATGCACTATTTGCCTATTTTCCTCAAAATACATGTCTTTTAGTCATTCTTGTGTTTATATGAGGTAACTTATGTTTAATCATGATTTATGAGATTTCTTAATGATTGGAATTGAATAATTAATGTTAAATTCTATCTAATTACTTTGAATGATCCAATATGACCTTATGACACAACTCCTATTAATCTAGTACCTGTTTCAGTGTTCATTTGGTATTCAATTCGTTTAGTACCTATTTTTGTGCTCATCTGGTACCTATTTCTGCTCTTGTCCTGTACCTATTTATGTGCTCGTCCGATACCCATTTTTTCACTCGTCCGGTACCTATTCCTGTGTTAGTCCGGTATCGATATATTTGACTATGTGCATCTGGTACCAGTCTTCTTGTTCCAGTTGTGCGCATCTGGTACCAGTCTCACATTTGCAGGCTTGGGTGTTTGAACGAGTTTTCTCTCAGTGGGTCCAAGGAGTTTGTTGGCTCGAACATCCTTTGTTCGTTGGAGACCACGATACACTTCATGTCATGAGGATGAAATCGTTTCCTTGAAAAATGATACATCAACCAATTGTAATATTTGTGCATGCATTTTATGTTATCTCCATAATTTGATTGTAACTGTTGTTTCTCTTTAAAAGAGAGAACCTTGTAGATTATAGGAAGATGGAGAGATATAGTTAAGCATTGTTATGATGTAGAATTGATTCTTGAAGACTGTTGATTGTACCCCCGTTTCTGAAGTAATGATATAAATTGTAGTTCATGGAATTTATGTGTGTGATCAAATCTTCCTTTCTATAAGTTTCTTTTAAAGCTACCCTATTGGTATGACAAGGGCCCACTGACCCAACCAAGGTAAGCGCCCTTGTATTATATTTGTGAATATAACTCTGGTTTGTGTCTATGGATAGAATAACTCTGTGTTTGGATCATAACATCTAACTTTATTTCTGTTATGTTTCATTAATACACTTAAGAGCATGCAATATAAATGTCTGGTAATTATGAGTGAGTGAGAATTCTGAGTGCAATATAAGATTTCTGAGTAAAATACTTGTTATCCTTGTGTGGGTGCAATTAGACAATCATTTGTTAGACTAAATGCTTTAGTGTTTGTTTCTATTTTGTAAATATAGGGACAATTAAGATCTCCATCTCTCACCCTACATGCACCTATAATGGAGTGCCTTACTACACCTGGTATTTCTTCTAGGATTGATTGAGTTTTCTTTTAAGAATGTGTAGAGTGCTAATTGTTGCTAAATTAGTTGATTCAGGAAACAGAGTCAAAGTTCATATTTCCTTTTCATGAGCCTATGTTGAACATATTCATCACTCGAGCAAGAGCTTTAGATCACATGATTTTTTATGAGTTCGCTTTCTGAATTTTGAACTGTGTGGAGAGTGTTACTTGAAAAGTGTGGAAACATAGTATTGGTTTTAGAGTGTTTTCTTATGTAGGCTATACTCATCAGGCATAAGAACCTATCTATTATTGGCACATATATTGCATCAACTCTATTGATTACGAAACCATATTGACATATTAAATTATTGCAATTTATTGAACATAAAATCACACCAACAGATACCAAGGAGCATCATCTCAAACAGGGATACCAAATTTCTCAGTGCCTTTTGGACTACACTTTAGGAGAATATGGACACGAATTTGAAGAGATATACATCATTCCATCCGCATATAGATGGGAAAACATAACTTAGTCAACATGACTTTGGTGCAAAATTTGAGGGGTTACAATCAGAATCATTTGAAGACCCAGTGTTAAACACATAATCCTTGGGATTTCATTATTGTAATAATAATGTAAATATGAAGAGTCATAGGTGATAGGAAGAGTCACCTGTTAAGGAAGAACATTATTCATTCTCATTGTATTTATTCACCTTTCATGTTAATGAAAAACACACCATTGGAGTTACATTTTTTCCAATGCATGGTCTGACAATGGTATCAGAGTAAGGATAAATCCATGATTTGATTCCCCCGCATTTCCTTTCCTCTTGCAAATACAAAATGTCCACCTGCTAGTTCTTCTACATCCTCTGGTTAGTCCTCTGTCAGTCTACAAATCTGTTTGGTGTCACTCTCTCCATTTTTGCGCGCCTCTCTCCAGGTTCCGCGCACATTGATCACAACCTACTCTCGTCCTTCCACATGTAGAGATGACTCAATAACTAAAATGCTCAAATTCCTAAACCTAGTATGTATCCAAACCCTACTTTTTCTCTCACCTGTTATTGCACTCCACACCCTCAACACAAACCCTAATATGCATTCCTCTTTGGTTGGCTTCCTTGTCGACCACACCAAGGTTGACAGTGGTAATCCACCTGAATCTACACCTTGAACATTCAAATACATGTCGAACTGAAAGTGGAGCCAAACCCTACACGACCAGAACCTCACTCCTCATTACTCATGTAGCCCCTCGATCTAAACCCTAACATTCTTGTATCAAAGAAGCCGACAAGACTCGACTACTTGCATCAATGTTGAATGCATGGGTGGCTAAGGTCGCACATACTTTGAACATTGCACATGTTTCCATGAAATGGCTCGAGTTCACTTTCTTCAACAAGTGCGAGTCTTCATTTCTAAGGTTGTGACCTCACTCTTGTTCAAGCTTGTGTGAGTTACTTCAATCACAAAGGTACTTCACTTATATTTGTGCGAGCAAAGTGTGAGTGGCTTCACTGAAACTGGTGCAACTGTAACCCTTCACTTATGAGGGAAAATTTTCTTCACTGAACTGCTTGAACATATGAGCTTTCTCTGAAATATTTAAGCTACTTTGTTAATCATTTTTATAAAGGATTTTAATCCTTTAGCTGCCATTTTGTATCCAAACATTTTAGTTAATAAAGTAATGGATATTATGATGTGACCAAGGTGTGTGTGTTTATTTATTCACAAATAGGACTACTTGGATATCAGGAAGGATTCTCATTCTTTCTTGAGTTTGGTGTGACACTGAGGTAGTAGAAATTGCATTCTCTCATCTCCATTGTCGGCACGATGCACACTAGCAAACATAACTACAGAGAATGATATAGGAAGATAAAAAGAACATTGATCTTCAACGACCTGTGGAAAGGAATTTGTGAAGCAGTATCAATCCCTCATAGCGGTATGAGAATCATTGAAGAAGAAGAAAAATCATACTTTGAATCTTCTACCTCATAATCTGATCCGGATTATTTTCGGCACGAAATGAGAGCGGAGATATAATAAAGAAATGCACAGAGATATCGCGTATATCCAGTAATATAACAGAAATATATCAGAGATGCAACCATAAACACAGAGATACAGTAATACACGATT
>ML807144.1:75971-92401 GCA_009831015.1 Picea engelmannii
ATCTCGAGAAAACTTCATTTAGGCCCTCAAAATGGCCCCGGAAGTGAAAACCTGCTAAAAATAGTAAATTGCCAAAATGGCCAAAAAACTGTTTTGAGCCATTTGGAAAAGGTGGGTGGCCCCCGATATCCACCTGGATCATAATCAATGTCGAAGAGTAGCAGACCAGGGAGTAGACCATCCATTCTGACGTCAAACAAATAATGTGCCATATGGGAGGACAAAGACCAAAAGGAATATGTTGTGATCTCTGCAATAGTAAGTGAGGAGGTGAGTCATCATGTTTTTTTTATTAAATACTTTTATAGCACCATGAAGAGATTGAATGACTTGTACGACACACACTCTGAACTGGAACTCATACAAATAATGGTGAAGCTCTTCAACCTAGAGTTGAAGAATGATGACCCTATGGATTTAGCTTAAGAAATCAAAGCCAAAATGCATGACTTTGAGGCCACCAGACTGAAGATAGATCTCTCTCCTATAGTCTTCATTAAGCCCCTCTACCCTACACATTCTCACTACATTGAATTGCTACAAGAAAGTGGTCATTTGAAATACATCACACTTGACAAGTTGTTAGAGAAAGTTGCAGAACATGAGAAAGCCTTTGGAAATAAATAAACCCCTTCAACTGGTGATACAATGTACCTTGAAAACATGAAAAGAGTGAACCACATGATTCTTCCAGAAGAGAAAGCAACATAATAGGATGTGGACGTGGAAGAAAGACTTTCAGAGGCAGTGGGGTAGACACAACCAAGGTGATAGATCCAATCTTCATTGTACCCATTGCAAAAATAATGGGTCACATGAAGCAGATGAATGTAGAGTTCCATGGGATAAGATCAAAGAAGACATAAAAAATAAGAAAGAGGACAAAGGTAAACCTTCAGAACCAACAAAAGGTAATCCACCTAAATATTCCCATTACATTATTTCCCATTGCAATATAGGAGTAATTGAATATTTATTTAACACTTCATATACTCCTTGTGAATATGCATTGCTTCTTGACACAGGTGCAACCTCTCACATGACATTCTGAAGAGATTTATTCGAAGAATTCAATGACAATGTAGATGACATAGTGTATTTTTGCAGATAAGTTGAGTCTCAAACAATCGTGAATGGGCACCTTCAAACTTAAGTTTTCTTGATTCCCATATTTTCTTCTACATAATGTGCTCTATCTTCCTGAGCTACAAAGGAGCTTGTAGTCCCTTGTGAACATCCGACAACAAGGATACTCTGTTCATATGATCGGTGGAAAAGTTGAAATACAAAAGGATTTTCACAACATGTTTTTTATAACTGGAATGGAAGATGGAAGACTGTTGAAGCTGAATGAGACATCTGTCCATACACAAAATGTTGCATACCTCTCTCATTATAGTGAAGGTATAATGTCATCAAGTCTTTCGTGGCATGCTATATTTGGCCATATAAATTATGGCAGTCTTCGTTTATTGAGAAATAATGGTGTTTCTGGTTTGCCTACTATTCCTAGAAAATTGAACCAATGTGATGCATGTATACTTGGAAATCATAGAAAACAACCATTTCACGATTCCACTTCTAGAGCATGTAGAAAAATTGAACTGATTCACTCGGATTTGTGCAGCCCCATGCCTATTCCTTCTACAAATGGAAATAAATATATCATGTCTTTTATTGATGATTGCACTAGGATGTGTTGGGTATACTTGTTGAAAGATAAATCATAAGCTTGATCATATGAACATATTCACTCGTGTAAAGACATATCATGAATTTGATTATGAGATTCCACATCTTGAAGGGGGGATCCCTATATTGGGTCGATCTATAGAATATTCTTTTGAAGCACCATCTTCCTCACATGAAGAAGTTCCCACCACTTCATTAAAACCAGAAGTTCATTTGGATGATGTGATCAAGAGGATTGAAAAATTGAGGCTTGATGAGAACTCAACACCATCTCAATCAATTGAGCCACCTGGACCATCTTAGAAGTTTCCACCAAAATTGCTCACACAAATACTTGAAAGTGTTCATCCCGATGAGGTCGGAAAGACATCAACCATAATTTCCTCAAGACAAGATGGAGGTAATGAAGATAATTTCCATAATTTCCTCTTGAATTTATCTACTAATCTTGAACCAACTTCCTTTGAAGAATCCACTTCTCATGATGAATGGAAAGAATCCATGTAGAAGGAATATGATGCTTTCATTAAAAATGGGACATGGAAGTTGGTGAATCCTCCATTCAGAACCAAACCAATCGCCTACAAGTGGGTATTCAAGAACAAGTATAGATCAGACGACTCACTTGACAAGCACAAAGTAAGGCTCATCGAAAAAGGATTTGCATAGAAAGAAGGTGTTGATTACAAGGATACTTTTTTCCCCACAACAAAAGGGGCTACCATCCAAACTCTATGTTCCATGGCGACACAAAATGGATGGAAAATTCATCAAATGGATGTGAAGACTTCTTTCTTGAATGGAGACTTGAAAGATAATGTTTTCATGTCTCATCAAGAAGGATTTGTTGTGAAGGGACAATAACATAATGTGTGCAAGCTCATAAAATCCTTATATGGCTTGAAACATGCATCACGAGCATGGTATGAAAAGTTAACTAAGCATCTTCTGAAATTGAATTTCAAGCATTTCAATCTTGACGATGCAACTTTGTTTGTCAAGAAAGTTGGAAAAAATGTTGTATATCTTGTAGTATATGTGGATGATTTATTGATAACAGGGGACAATGAAAGCTACATTGGATCCATAAAGAAAGAGTTGAAGAAAGGATTCGAGATGATAGATTTGGGACATCTTCACTACTATTTGGGCATTGAAGAAAGAGTTGAAGAAAGGATTCGAGAATTGTTGAACAAGTTTGGCATGGATGAGTGCAATCATGTTTCTACTCCAATGGAACAAAATTTGAAACTCACATCAAAAGAAGGGAATGAATTTGAGGATCCAACCAAGTATAAACAACTTGTGGGAAGTCTTCTCTATGTTACTACCACTAGACCAGACATTTCATTTGTTGTTTGGATTCTTTCCAGGTTCATGCAAAAACCTTGTGAAGGACATTGGCCTGTGGCCAAAAGAGTTCTAAAATACTTGAAAGGAACTCAATATTTTGGACTCGGGTACTCTAAGGTGGATGAATTCATCCTGATCGTGATTTAAACTTTGTTGGGGATACGAAAAAATGGAGTATTAAATTCAGGCTATCTCATGAGTCTTGGATCAACAACTGTCTCACGAAGATCACATAAACATTCAATTCCAACAAATTCCACAACAAAGGTAGAATATGTGGCAATTGTATAAGCAATGAAGGAGATTGTGTGGCTCAAGAAAATACTTGAATATTTGCAAGAGAAACAAGTGAACTCTACTCCTCTTCTAGTTGAAAATACTTTTGCAATCAAGTTGGCCAAGAATCCCAAATTCCATGATTGAACTAAGCACATCAACAAAATGTATCACCTGATTCAATATCATGTAGAGGCCAAAACTATTTACTTGAGACATTGTTCCATAAATGAGAAAATTATGGACATCTTCACCAAATCACTTGGAAGAGAAAAAATTGAAAAGTTCAGAATGATGCTTGGACTCACAAACACCCCTTCAGATTAAGGGGGAAATGTTAGACACATAATCCTTGAGATTGCATTATTGCAATAATAATGTAAATATGAAGAGTTGTAGGTGATAGGAAGAGTCATCTGTTAAGGAAGACCAATAGTCATTCTCATTGTATTTATTCACCTTTCATGTTAATGTAAAACACACCAACAAAGTTATGTTTTGTGCCAATGCCTGACTTGACACCTGGGATGAAAACATGATCTATATTAAACACTCTTATAATAGAGTAGTCAAAACTGCTACTGGTAAGTCCCCTTTTTAAACTTATTTTGGGTATTTTCCGCCTTCGGCCTTGGATGTTAATTATGGACTACAAGGAGGAGTGAGGGAAGACACCATGGGAGAAGCATTGAAAGAAGACAAGTTTGTCAAAATGAGTAGACAGATCCATTTGCATGTACATGAGACACTGAAGAAGTCACAGGAAAGGTACAAGGCACAACATGATCAACACAGAACATAAAAATCATTCAAAGTGGGAGACAAAGCTTGGTTACAACTGAATAAGAAAATACTTCAGAGACCTGGTAAGAATATCAAGGCTCTATGGTATGTCCCATTTGAGGTATTGGAAAAGGTGGGAGATAACGCCTATAGACTTATTCTACCCCCATACATTGACATTTACTCAGTAGTGAATGTGGATAATTTAAAACTCTATGAGCCTTCCATGTTGGATCAAGAGGAGGAGCAGTTCCTACCTACCATAGATGACTTAGCACCAGATGCTCAGGTAGAGTTGGCATAAGGCATAGTTTTGCAGAGGAAGTCAAGAACTACAAGATAGGGGCATCTTGACCTTTGGTAGATTGGGTTGAAAGGACAACTTCTAGGAAAAGAAAAATGATGCTCTAGGGAGAAGGTAGAGGAAAATTTTCCTCACCTCATTCAATAAAGATTTTTGGGACCAAAAACCTCCCTAGATGGGGAGCTATGATCCAAATTGGATCATTATACAATTTTTCATTTATCTTGGTACTTCCTGACTGGAAAACATTGGAGGAATCAGCTTGTAGGGCCATTTTAGTGGTAGGTCCCAGTTTGGAAAAATGGGGTCCAGAACCTTTTGAAGCCATTTTGATGCATTAAATGACATTTTTTGGGGTTATAATGTCCATAAATTGTGCACACACCCTCAAAAATGTTTTATACTCCAAGATCTTTCCATTGATGCGTAAAACACCTCAGTCGGAGCTCGTATGCAAAAGTTATGTCTCCCACAAGTTGACATACCTTGTTGACCACCATGGTATGAGTGGATGCCACATCAACCCCCATTACACTCACATATGGGGATAGTCACGTGTGAAATTTCAAGAATATTCTAGAAGGTCCAAACTTGATCACTTATTAAGGGTTGAGGAAGTCAAAACCCTAACGATGGATGACTATTGGGCTATGTTAAATGCTCGGTCACTAGGAGGAGAAGGGGTTCCATTATTTTGTATTGTACTTGTTCCATAGTTGAGCATAGCATCCAAGGAGTGGTATTTTGAGAGCATAACAAAGAAGGTATGAGATTATGTAGCAACCATTCATGCCAACTATGTTAAAGGCAACTCCATAGTGAGTGGCTCTTTCTTTATACTTGATTTCCATAACTAAAGAAAAGAGAGCGAAGCATAGGCCTCACCTTCTATTTGGGTTTTCTCCCT
The DNA here is from genome assembly GCA_009831015.1 of Picea engelmannii. NCBI lineage: Eukaryota > Viridiplantae > Streptophyta > Pinopsida > Pinales > Pinaceae > Picea > Picea engelmannii. Next base: position 81,287 of record ML807144.1, read on the forward strand.
TATTGGGTTTCTTGGGATAAATCTTGTGTTCAATCGTGTGGATGGTGTGTATATTTTTTCTCGTTCTTTCATTTTTGTATTCAATTGTTTTCATAAATTCAGTTAAAGCTAGGAATTTAATCTGAGATCCAAGGAAAATTAGTCCTTAGAGTCTAAGATTTCATAATATTATAAGATCTATTGTGATGAGCTGATAATATGGAGTTTACATGGCAGTTTACATATCAACCCTAACAATGTCGTGACACTCATGAATCAAAAAATGAGTGATTTTCCTACCTGATAGCACTTGCAGATTAAAACTCAATTACAATAGATTAGGCATTGTATCTGCAGGAGCATCATCAAAGCTTACATTTTTGCAACTCGGAAATGTGTCATGGGCGAGAGCAGCGACAAGGAGGGCACCTTTAAAGACATGTTGGACATTGTAAGGGAGCTTTAGAATGTTGAGAAATTATAAGGGAGCTTTAGAATGTTGAGAAACTAATTTATTAAATATATGCAACTTCAAGATGATGAGCAACTGATTTATTGAAGATATAAAAAATGTAAGGGAGCTTTAGGATGACGAAGAACCAATTTATTGAACATATGAAGCTTTAGGATGACCTGTAATTTATTTATTGAAAATATGAAAAATCAAAAGCATATTAAATTTTTTCACAACTACTTCGATAAGGTGATTAGTTTCTTTGTATATGAGAATGCAAAATCAATTAGATTTTTTTTATAAAAAAAAAATCTAAAGCATATGATATCAACAACTTTGAATGCCATGGATATCATCATTAACTTCATGATCATTACTTCTTCATTGTTAACTATTTCGATATAGTAGAATATAAAAAAAAAATCAAAAGCATATGATATCAACAACTTTGAATGCCATGGATATCATCATTAACTTCATGATCATTACTTCTTCATTGTTAACTATTTCGATATAGTAGAATATAAAAATTGAATGAATTGAGGAGATGTTATGGATTATTGATTAATAGGTACTACCTCAATGCTCAATAGGAGTAGTAGCCTAAACGTTTTACCTTTTGGAGGTTTTTTGGTCACTTTTTTTGTTCCAAAATCTGGTGATGAATGGTTGGATCTACAGATTTGAGTAGCTAAGTTGTATAATCCGAGTGCCCCAAAAAAATTTAAGCACACTAAATCCATTTATACATTCAGAAAGACAATTTAAACAACAGAAAATAAATATTTTGTCCAAATTTACATGGCCAAATTCGAGCCAATTCCTACCACAATACCCACAAGGTAAAATGTTTAGCCAATACCCTTATTTATCGATTCATCCCAGATGGCAAAAACCTTAAACGTGAGGTGGAGAAGAAGCGGGTTTCTACGAGTAACCGTCTGCCACTTTTCGGTACAAGTTTTAGTTTTTTATTTTGAGAATATTAATTTGACCAACTTGCTCCTATGGATGTTTCCAGGAACTTACATAATGCCCTCAAATAAAACGCGACGCAAGATTAGATGCCCGTGTCTAACTGCGTATGTAACTAATATTTTGTATGAGATATTGTAATAGTGCCACGTGGAAAAACAATGACTAGAATTTTTTATATATAAATAATTAAAGGAGACTCTTACAAACTTTTCATGGCTTTCACCTTTCGTTGCATTGCTTAACTTATAGCATATTTCAACGAATATATATTATATTATCTTGGATTGAGTTACAACCTATAACTATTTTTATATTACAAAAATAAATATAACTATTTTTATATTACAAAAATAAATATTAAATAATAAGAAAGGATAATTATGTATCCACTTTCAATTCATTTGAAAATGAAAATTTTGTTTTAAATGGAAAAAGGAAGATGAATTATTTTTATTTTTCATAAATTTTATACTAATTTTATTTATTTTTACATATTTTCTAATCACTTTATGATCACTTTCAGCTATCTTAAGGTCAATCACATTTGAACTTTTCATTTTCATTTTATTGACCAAAGATTACTACAGTTTAATATTATAAATTTTTTTATAAAAAACTTATCATCAAAAGTGGTATGTGTGAATACTTGATGTGAGCCATAAGCTTTTTATCATCTTTCATTATTATAATATTTTATATATTTCATATCGTGGTTGTTGTAATAAAATAGGGTTGTTGTAATAAAATATGATGGAAAGTTAAATTCTCAACTATTGGTTTTGATGGGTTTTGTTTTGTATGGTGATTTAAGTTGGAAACTTGTTGTAATGCGGAGAAGATATCTAAAAAATCCATCCAAGCTAAAGATTGATGTGGCCCAGACTCAAGTGATTTTGACAACTTAGATATTTCTAAGTCATAGTTTCTTATATATTATAAGTGTAGATTTGGAGATAAATTTTGTATAGGAACATTTCAACCTCCAAAGTTTCCAATGGACAGTCAATCTATCTCAGACAAATAAAACTTAAACAATAATTTGAAACACAATTTCAATTATTTAAAGTTGTTTTTATATAATCACAACATGCTATCATTATAAGACAATCATTTCATTGTTTTTTAGTTAATTTTATTTTTCTAGCAATCATGTTTTCCACTTTCCTTTCACTACTTTGTTATACAAATGGATGCAATGTTGACTTATTGATGCTACCTTGTTGTACAAATGGAGTAATATTCTTCATAGTTTTTTTCCAAGAATTTTTTTTTTCTCAAATTTATATAAAGTATAATTTTTTTTACAATGCTTGTATCCTGCTGAAGATGATCATGAGCAGTGCTGGCCTTTAAAACTGACTGATACATATAATCCGATAAGGCAGAAAACTAGAAGAGCAGCCGAGTCCGATGCCCACTCTAGCGAGGGGAGAAATCTTGAAAGTATAAAGTAGACAGTCTTTCTAATGCACGCAAATAAGTATTGCTAAAAAAAGGGCAACTATGGCTCGAAAATGTTAAAAGTGGTGATAGGGCTCTCAATTCCATTGTCACAATGATAAACCGAGAGACGCCCAACCACTTCATTTAGTGCCCTTTTAGATAGAGTGTCTGCCTCAGTATTGTGATCTCTGGGAATATGATGGAAGTGAACGTCGGTGAAGAAGTTGGCCAGCTCCATAGTTTGTTGTTTCCATCCCTCAATGTGTACAGATTGAAGCTTGCATTTTTGGTTAATCCAATCAATTATTATTCTCGAGTCTCCTAGAACCAGTAGGTGATTTAAAGTCCAGCATGAGGCAAGGGAGAGAGATGCCCACAGGCCCATGATCTCGGCTTTGGTATTAGATCTCGCACCACAGTTTAAGAACCACTTAGTGATCTAAGACGGGTGTGACTTGAAAGTTCCACCAGCCCCACAACAAAGACCGTTTGAAAGAGATGCGCCATCAAAACATACTAAAGTGCCACCAGCCACCAGCAAGTGTTCACAAGCTTTAGATTGAAATACCTTAACAGTGGTCGGTTGCTAATTGAAGGAGGATAAAACTCTGAGGAGCACCGCATGGCAGGAGGGGGGCCGACCCTCAAAAATCACACGGTTACGCTCAACCCAGGTCTGCCAACATACATGTGCAACCAATGGATGTGGAGCCAGTCTGTCCGATAGCCATGATGAGAGGCAGTCGGAAATGGTGACGCCATTCCAGGCCAGCGGAAGAGAGAAATGGTAGGATAAGAGGTTTCAGATGTGAGAAGAGAATACACAGTGTATCATAAGGTGATGTATATCTTCAGTGGCTTGTTTGCAAAGGGGACAAATCCCGGGCCCCTGCCAGCCGCGCCTACGAAGAGCCTCCCAAGTGAGCGCCCTGTCCTTCACACATAGCCAAAAGAAAAGTTGAAGCTTGAGTGGTATAGGCCACTTCCAGATCAGGTGATGCCACGGAGAAACAACATCGATGAGCTGTGGTTGGAGGAGGGCCGCATAGGCGTTTTTTACTGTGAGGATGCCCGAGGCATCACCTCCGGCCCACAGGAGAGTGTCACGCGTGTTCCGGAGAGAGATACCTGCCGATTTTAAAGCTGTGGTAAATACATCCCATTCCAATGCCATGGGACCCCAGAGCTGGAGCGTGCTACTATGAAGCCATCGGTCGGGGAGGTGAAGGGCGCACGCGACCACTCTCATCTGAGCCAGGAATTCGAAACTTTGAGAAGAAAGCAGAGATCTGAGTTGAGATGAGAGGATTGAGAGATTTTCCAATCCAAGGATTTTATCCCTCCCAAGAGAAATCTCGGTACCCGATCCGGGTTTCCAACGAAGCCAGTGTAGAATCACCGGTGAGGAGGAGAGCAGACCCTTCCAAAAGGGTGAAACCCGACTCTGTGCATGAGTAGTCATCCGAAGCCAAGGGAGAAGAGGAAGGGCGCCAAGATATTTGTCCATAATGACTCGGTGCCAGATGTTGTCATGTGTGACAGCTCTCCAGAAGGAACATGCCAGGAGCGCTGTGTTGAAAATGTAGAGATTTTTGAGCCCCCAGCCCCCTGCCTTTCGGGGCCTAACCAGTGACTGCCAGCTGCATAGGTGGAAACGACGTTTTCCGGCGAGATCATTCCACAGAAAATTAAAGGAGAGTCTACGAAGTAATATGATGATCTTGTTTGGGATCCGCGCGAGTGTCATCCAGTAGACAACAAGGCCTTCAAGAACCGATTTGACAAGAATGAGACGTCCACCCAGGGACAGCCACTTATTGCACCAGAAGCCTATTCTCCTTTCAAATAATGCAACTAACCAGTACCAATCAGCAGAGGAAGAGACTCTCGGTTTCAGCCTATAGCCCAGGTAAATGAAGCCATCCTTCAAATCAAGAAAAGAGTATGGGATGGTGTTTTTGAAAAGCATAAGCTCGGCTTCAGATAAACCCCAATAATGAACAGTGGATTTTATGGGGTTAATGGACAGACCCGAGACTGAGCAGAAAAGTTGTAGTATCTCCAAGATCGCCAGCCACTCCGGAAGGTCAGCTTTTGACATTATGAGAATGTCATCCACAAACATGAGATGTACCATCTTGATGAGCCTTGATACCTTTATACCCGATATTCGGTGTTCGGAGATGGGTTTTGCAAGGAGAAGACTAAGGCTGTCCATGAGAAGAATGAAGAGGTAAGGTGAGAGAGGGCATCCCTGATGGAGCCCTCGTTCACTTTTGAAGAAGTTTGAAGCCTCCCCATTAATCAGCACCGCAAAGCTAGCACTAGTGACGCAGGACATAATCCAGTCCGTGAACTTGATGCCAAAACCCACCGAGTGGAGGATAAGTCTCAAGAAATCCCAATCGATGCTGTCGAATGCCTTTTTGAGGTCAATTTTCAAAATCAAAGCCTTCAGATTTTTCTGTTTTATGGAGTGGATTCTCTCATGGGCAGCACCAATGGCGTCTTGTATTCTTCGCCCTTTGAGAAAACCAAGCTGCTCAGCCGATAGGCTCCTTTCTAGAATCGGCTTCATCTGGTTTGAAATAACTTTAGAAACAATCTTGTAAATAAGGTTGCACAAGGAGATTGGTCTGAAGTCAGTGACGGAGTCAGGTTGATTTTCCTTCGGGATCAACACCAGGAAGGTGGAGTTGAGACTTTTTTGAACCTTACCTTTGATGCGAGTGTCCTCCACCATCTGGAGGAGATCCGACCCAACGAGATCGAAGAAAAAATAGAAGAATTCTGTCGTCCAGCCGTCGGGCCCTGGACTTCTCTCTTTTTTGAAATGGATTAAAATATCCTTGAGCTCCGGCAAAGTAACAGGCTTGTAGAGGTCGGATGCTTCAGTGGCCGATACCAGTTTCGGAAAAAGACTAGCAGTGGAAACTTTCTCATGATGATATTGACTTTCGTTGGCTTTGAAAAGCTTACCAAAAAAAGTGACAACCTCCGCTTTGATTGCGTCTTGTTCTCGGAGAGTCTCACTGCAATCACTTTGGATTGACCAAATCTGTTTTTTGTTTCTGTTATGACTTGCTAAACTGTGGAAATATTTTGTATTGGAGTCCCCCCACTTGAGCCAGGTCGCTCGGCTTCGGAGCCTCCAGCTCATTTCCTCTTCACGCATAATGTGAGCTATGTTCCTCTCTAGCATCTTTAATGTATCGGAGTCCTCTAAAGACAGGATGGCAGAGGTGGAGAGTAAAATGAGATTTTTAATCTCGGACTCTATGTTGTTTAGAAGAGCCGCCTCCGATTCCTTCTTACGTTTGCTCCAAGATTTAGAGTGCGCTTTTAATACCTTTAGTTTCCAGACAATTCTCAGTTGGGGATTAGTTTCACTTTGAAATGACGGGTCTGTCCAGACCGAGTGCACAAGATCAGAATAATCAGCAGATGAAAGCCAGTGGTGATTGAATTTGTAAGGGTAAGATTTATGTTGGAGGAGAAAAATCAGCTTTAAGAGAATGGGCGCATGGTCTGAAAAGTAGGGAAGCGCCACCCAGGAAGTTGGGAAGGCTGTGGAAGACATGTAACTATATGAGATTAAAAAGCGATCAAGTCTTCTAGCAATAGCTTCATTCCCAGATCTCCCGTTACGCCAAGTGGGGATAAGTATGGAAGGCAAGATATCGATGAGATTATTGGTGAGGAAAAGGTCTCTGTAAAAGGCTTCACATGGTCCAGGCAAGGAGAGTTTGCCCTAGTGTTCATCGACCGAGAGAGTGATGTTTAAGTCACCTCCCAGGATGAGGTTGGGGATGGACAGAATCCCACTGTTAGCAAGAAGAGTCTAGAAAAGTAGTTTATCTTGGCAGGGGCCATATACATTTAAAAAAGCCAGCTCCTGGTTGGTGGCTAAGCAGCGACTCACCAACAGTAAGCCACTACAAGTCAGGAAGGGGGTCAAGTCAAAGATACCTGGGTCCCATGCCACTAGCAGGCCGCCCGAATTGCCCAAGGCACTAACAGCCACAGAAACCCAAGAAGAGCGGAAGGAGTACAAGAAAGCTCTGGACTTTTGCTCATACGAGAGGGTCTCCTGAAGAAAAATGACGTCCGAATTGGTGTGCTCGAGAAGATTACGGAAGGATGCAGATTTGAGGATGCCTCTGATTCCTCGTATGTTTAAAGAGAGCACAATCATTATTTGGAATGAGCGATGGCCTTCAATGCTCTAAGGGCCTTTCCATCAAGTGCAGGTTCAATAGGAGTAGCTTGTTGTGCATTAAGAATCCCCTTCTTCTTTCTGGAGCTCCTCGTTTGTAGAGGGGAGAGCTCAACGCCCAGACCTCGCGACCATGCAAAGGATTTTTGGTCTTTGTCAGCTAGAAAGGTAGAAGAAGTACCAGCATCCGAGGTTTGTGTGATGAGTTCATTTCCCCGGTAAATAGGTAACATAGTAGCATAGTCTGGAATAAAGGATGGAGGGGATGAGGAACTCAGTTCTGGCAGCAGAATATCCTCGCTGTCGACAGGCTGACCCATGCCAGGGAGAACAGAAGGCGAATCAATAGGGTAGGCGGTAATGGATGGAGCATTGTGCAGGTAGGCCGATGAGGACGGAGGGAGAGGGTGCGATGGGGAAGATGTGCAATGCTGACTAGTCAGTTGGGAAGTTTGAGGGAGTGAAGGGGGAGAGGGGATAAGGAGTCGAGTAGTAACAGTAGTCGTTTGTAGGGAGCTGTCGAGTGGAGTCTGCGCATGGGGGGAGGGCTGAATCGACGCAACTTCAGGAGTGAGGGGAGTAGATCGGTGGGAAGAAATCCAAGATGAGTGGTTGATGGAAGCCTTTTCGGCAGCAGTAAGGGAGTTAAAGAGAGAGGGGCAGTGATGGAATAGTTTGATCGTCAGAGGCTCAGGTTGTCCAAGTAGGGGAGGGGAGGGTGGGTCAGGGAGCGAGTGAAAGGACTCAAGTGAAGGATCAACGCCCATGTAGTCAGGGGGATTAAGATGCAGGTCATCTTCCTCAGTAGGTTTGGTCCAGGACTTACCAGGGCAAGTGCGACGCAGATGTCCAGTTCCTCGACATAGGTTGCAGCGGAAAGGTAGACCAAGGTAGTCCAGAGTCTGTAGTGTCTTGCGTCCTCTCCAATCGATCTCCAGATTTTCTGGCAATCCAGCAGATATATCCATCTCGACCAATACCCTGCCCATCTTCCTCGAGGAGCTAGTGAGAGACAGAGGGTCAAAGGAAATGAACTTGCCCAGTGAGTCAGCAATCGCTCTGAAGGCTTCACTATTCCAGAAGTGGAGTGGAAGACCCGGGAGCAACACCCAAAGGTGTCTGAGATGAAAGTAATCGATGTCTGGGTTGAAGGCCAGTCGCCAGCGCTTAAGCATGAGGCTGCTTCCCCCAATGACCCAAAATGAGGATAATAGCAGAGAGGCATCTTCAAGAGATCTGGAGAGGAAACCGAGCCAACCCTTTTTAAGGAGCAAGATTTCAGGACAGTAGCCCAAGATCGGTGACCAGTGTGATTTTATCCAGTCTTCTAGTGGTTGTGGGCTCATACTTTTGTATGAAATACGACCAACCAGGGCATTGAGAGACATCTTGCAGAGGTCTTCTAAGCCCACTCCATCGCCCAATACCAGCCTTCTGGTTTTCTTGTTTGATTTCCACACCTTGCGACCACAAGAGACCATTCGGTGGGGGACTGAAGGGACTCTATGAACAACTGAAGAGGAAGGTCTGTTAGGACATTTTGAAGGGGCCTGTCGAAAGCAGGATGAGAGGATCTCGGGAGCGGGGCAGAAGTCAGTGGATGAGTGTCTTGCACGACTGGGTCAACCGAGGAAGATGAGGGGCAGTTTGAAATGAGATTGGAGGGAAGCGACGGAAACCTCTTTTCCAAAGAGTCTACTTGGTCGATAAAACCCACCTGTTTCCAAATGAGTTCGTCAGATGGGTGCATGAGAGCATTGGTCAGAGAGTCCATTAAAATATGAGCAAGGGACTGCTCCAGGCCCACTGAAAAGCCGTGTTTTGGAACAGAGCGGGAAAGTGGGGAGATTCGATGAGAGGTCATTGTAGAAAAGGAGTAGTCTGGAGGGCACTGTTCAAAGCAATGATGGAAAGGACCAGTCCCTATCGGAACTAGAAAGACAGGAGATACGCTTTGATAGCGGACAAAAAACTATACCGACAAAGTGCACAGCTTTCGCAGGTAGCGAGATGACTGAAAAACTCAGGAGAGGTATACCGGAATCCCGTCAGGGAGGTTAAGGTGCGGGATTGGGGGAGAATCTCTGAAGGACTATGTGGTTCTGAAGATTCGGGCCCTTGGGCCGCCTAGCAGATCCCTGGTCGCCTGGTTCGCCATCTTTTTTTTTTTTTTACTGGGGGAATCGACAACTCGCGGTTCTCGTACTCGCGTGACACAGGGTCGATCCCCAAGCGGCTACCACTATAACCCTAGGTGCAACCACCCAGCCCGCAAGAATGGCGCACGAGTAAGTCCGGGTGAGAATCGAACATGAGACTTCATTTACAAATTTCCTTCCATTTACACGGCACTTGCCAATCCGTCTACACCCGTGCGGGCTCCTGGTTCGCCATCTTAATCAAAAGCCCAAACGATATTATTCTTCATAGTTAACATTGAACAATGTGAACCAAAACAATGTGAACCAAAATTGTTTATTGAAAAAAGCCCCTCTCATCTATTTTCACCCCTATACTATGGTTTGCTTTTATTTTTTTTTAAGATTAAAAAGAATCAAGTAACTATAAAGAAAACACTACATCTATGAAATATATAGACTTTAAAAAAACTAAAAAAAAACTTTAAAAAAATCTAAAAAAGAATATAAGTAATGACATTACAATTCATTGTTTTAAAACAAAACACAATTACTTAACCTATGCAATCAGCATTGTACCTTTCCCTATTTCAGGGTATGTTAATTAAAATAGTGATTAAAAAATACAAAATTAAAATAATTTAACTTTGCATTGAAACCTATATTTATGTGGAAAGCAAAAAACCTATCAACTACAGGTTTTCTAAAACCATCTTTATTCATCTATAAAACTTTTTCCACATAAAAAAAAACACGCAAATTCATATAAGATATTTTCTATCGCCTCTCTTTACGACGGTGATACCAAAAAATAGGTTACCTAAATCAAGAACATGGCGAATATCCTGGGCAGGAGAATAAGCAGAAAAATAGATGAGTAATATGAATGTGTGATAGACATGCAAGGTACGGTTTGTCAAAGTGTTTTAGGTGGTTTGTTGACACTGAGAGCGAAGGACCTCACTGAGCGCCTTTAGTGTTGACGATGATGTTATTGGGTAGAAGAGCCTTTAGTGTTGACGGTGATGTTATTGGGTAGAAATTGACCCTGGCTGATAGTTTTGACTGTGGCCATATTTCTGTATTTAATGTCCAAGTGGGGAACGGAAAAACATGAAACCTTTTTAGTTGTTTGTGAATTGGTAATTTTTAAATTTTGTTATGAAAAATTAATTTAATATTAACAATAATAAAGATTTTTTATTTAATTATTTAAATAAAGAAATAAAAATTTAAATTTAAAAAAATGTTTTTTATAAAAAAAATTATTTAATAATTTATATAAAGGAAATACAAATTTAAATTTAAAAATTTATTTTTTATATTTTATAACCTATAATCTCAAAATTAAAGGAAATAAGTCATATCTCATCCTCCTTGTAGAAACAAGCCTCTCCCCCATTGAGAGCATGGCTATGACTAGATACCTAATGTATAAGAACAAATTAAACAACATGGAAGACAAGAGGCTACCTAAAATTGCTTTCAAATCAAGTCATAACCACCATCTACTCAAGCGAGGATGACATAAAGACGTCCGGTCTTGGCTAAACTATTGGGGAATCATGGAAGAAACCATTTTGCAGAATAAAGATATTATTAAAAAAAATGTCAAATCAAAATTTAAGCAAAAAATGTGGTGTGATAAAGAGTGAGAGGAAAAAAGAAAATTAAGGTATTATAAAGATGTAATCAACCCTAATCTATCTGTTTTGCCAAGTGTAAAGAAAAAAATATGCATTGCTAAGATAAGAACAAATTCTCAGAGTGTGTCACTTTTGTGACACTAAGAAGGTTGAAGATGAAAAGCACTTTCTCTTAGATTGTCCAGCCTATACCCATATTAGATCTCATTTTCAAAATATTGATCACACTACCAACCTTCCTAACCTCTTAACTCAACAAAA
>ML807144.1:92451-115189 GCA_009831015.1 Picea engelmannii
TGGAAAGCTTCTCTTAATGCTTTTCAAGCACAAAAACAAAATTCTAAAGAACCACAAGTAATCAATTACCTTCTTAAGGTTTGATAGACCAATTAGATCTTAGTGGACGTTAATCATCATCATCATATCTATATTGAAATTTATATTTATTAAATATAAATAAGAATTAAATATACATCTATTTTAATTTTAAATCTATATAAGAAAATACAAACCTTTTATTTTTTTTTGTTTGTTAATTTGTGCGGGACCTGTTGGGCACGCGATTAACCTGTCCTGAGCCACACCAACCCTTAAATGGTTGGATTTTTACGAACCGATGACTTTAACATCATGAAGTGGCTTAACAACACACTCTCACCGACTGTCCTACACCTCGAGGACAAAATACAAACCTTTTATTATTTTAACCTTTCAAGATAATATTTTTTTATATAAATTAATTCATAACTAAAAATAAAATGTAAACTTTTGGATTTAAAATAAAATAAATTCTTACTTATTTTATTTTTATTTATAAAGATTATATTAATTTCAATTTCAATTTTATTAATTCATAAAATTAAAAATTACATCTTACTTATAATGAGTTGTAAGTATCTAACTTGAAAGTATAAGTAGAAACATGGGTAATAAATGGTAACATAGGTATATGTAATTTGTTTTTTTTTTCCAAGCTCTTTTTAATGAAACAAGTGTTGTGTCTTTATTTGAGAATTTTAAAGGACAGTCTTAAATGTGCATTTTCCAGTGTATTCATCAACACCTTCTAGCAAGCCAAATTTGTTTGCTTCAAGAAATCCCACAATTGGAGCACAAAAAATACAAGATTTTCACCAAAAACAAAGGAGATTGTCCAATGAGGATTAGTCAACAACGAAGATTGCCCAATGGAGATTAGTCACATGTAGATATAAGATCATTTTAATTTCAATATCTTCATGGTTCCAATTAACAACATTATTATGAAAACTTCACTCAATTTACTTTGACATTCCCATTAGGGGGTATGCTAGTTTTAACAAAGGAAGTATTGATAAGCCATGTAATGGAATAGAAGGAAAATTGTCTTGAGGATGCATGCAATTAAGGTATTTTAAAAAAAAATAGTATCTTATCTTTAAAAAGAAAATATCTATCTTAAAAAAATCTTATCTTAAAAAGACATGACATGACAACTGCTTTAACATTTTCTTGGATTTCATATCTTATAATATACCTCACAAGTTTGCCCATTTGGTTTTTAGAATTATAAAATTATATAAAAATACTTTAAACTAATTTTAATTAAATATAGGCTAATATGGTTTTTTGTTGTTTAAATTGCATTTTTGAATGCATAAATGGATTCAACTTGTTGAAGAACCCTGAAACACTTGGATTATACAAACTTAGCCACTCAAATCTAGATCCAACCATTCCTAAACTGAAAAAGTAACCAAAAACTGTCAAAACATAGAACATTTAAACTGAGCAAAACCTCATCTTCACAATAGAAAGTTGATCACCATGAAGCAATAATGTAATTAATATCTTTTGAAATAAATAATTACCATGCTAGACATACTCAAAACATAGATATTAATATAAAATATAAACCGGAACCAAAGGTTATAGACTTTTCAATATTTCCACCATATATTTTAAAATTATTTATTAAAATGACATAAATTAAAAATGAATTATTAAAATTACTAATAGTTTATTAAATCGATGGTTCCATAAATTATATTGAATACAATACAATTTATTATGATAATGTAATTTATTATGATAATGTAGAGTTTGATGACATAGAACCATGTCAAAATGTTGAAATGCTCCTAACATTTGGACATTGACAATTCCATTCTATTCCAGAAAACTAAGTACATATTAAAATGTTGAAATGCTCCTAACAATACATATTAGATATCAGCTCGTACACAAAATACAAAATAAAATTAACTAAAAAGGATAATTTTGTTGGTAAATACAAAATATTTAACGTTATGGATAAACTCTTACGATAGTTACATTCTTTGTTTTGTCGTGTTATTATCATACCACTACGCCAACCCTAATAAAGTAGCTATGGAACGGACAGTACTGGCCACGAATTATGAATACCCCAGCAGTTGTTGTGTATGTCTTTCTCGACAGGATTTAATAAGTCACTGATTTGTTGATTTGTTAGTTGTTAAAAAATAAGTCGAAAATTTGAAAGAATGGATTGAATTGTAGATATTAGTTGTTGAGATTACATAATTTTAATAAATTATAAGATTGTTAGGATTTAATAAGTTATTGATTCGTTAGTTGTTAAAAAACAACTCAGAAGAATAAATCGAATTATAAATATTAATTGTTGAGATTGCATAATCTTAATAAATTATAAGATTGTCAAGATGAAAAATTCATCTATACATTTAAAACTATAATTTAAACAACAAAAATACAATTCACCAACAATTAATAATTACCAAAAAAAAATAATAATAATCTTATAAATAAACTACTCCTCAGCATTAATGCTACACTAATGTCTTGAAAAAAAAAAACCTATACCTCGAAGGATAATGAAAAAATAAATGAGATTCGAACTTTAGATGTGTCAAAGATAATACAAAAATGAAGTGAGATTCTAACTTTAGATGTGTCAAAGGATAATAAAAATATGAGGTGAGATTCGAACTTTAGATGTGTCGATGCCAAAGCTTGATTTAGATTTCGAACTACCCACTTTAAAGTAAAGTCACTCCTACACATGGCCATAGTCATTATATCGCCCCTGGTGTAGGAGGCCCATGAGCCCCACTATTCCTCCGCCTTAACCAAATCTATGCTCCACTATCACAAAATAAAACTTCGGTCCCATTAAAATACTTTACTTTTCCAGCAGAATTAAACACTTTACTTGAGACATAAGACAAATAAAAGGAGCGAAAAGGGCCGGAAGAGTTCAATGTCGATTGAGTGGCAACTCAGTTATATGATTAAAAATTCAAAAATACATTTTTAAAAAATCAAGAGGGGAGGTGTTTCAACACTAACTATATTATTTATGAATTAATTTTTTTTTTTAATTTTTAAGTGAACAAATTTTATTATTATTATTATTATTATTATTATTTTAATGTAAGGTTATCTAATCAAACATCACATTAATGTGACAGAGCACTGGGTTATTCTCGGTACAACAAGGGGACATCATCAATATCCATCTCTCACAGTGTCACATGTGGTTGGGAGTTACATGCTTGCTGAGTAGCAATATATTCTATAATTTTGATATTTCGATGCTTCTTAATGTGACATGCATCAAATTCACTCCCAAAACATCATAGAAACCTTGTTTTACTCTATTTCTTCCATCCTCCTATTTTAAAGAGAGTATGCATGGTAGATGTGGTCAAGAAAATGACGGAATGGTTCTCTTCGCCATTGGTTCCTGACTAAACTTTGCCTGGAAGGGTGCAAAGTAATCCCATAGATGAGGTTAGGGCTACATCAATGAATATCCATGGCTTAAAACCCTAGTTACCAAATTCCATTGAATCACGTAGAAGAATTTGAAAATTTGAGAGTTCAGTTCGATTTGGCCACTAATATGTCAAATTCGATTCGATATGGGTGAAATAGTTTACAAAGTCGTCCTCCATTTGTACTTTGCTCATTTGTAAGTGGTTTTGGGTTATTACGGTAAATTAGTGGTGCTGAAGTTTATGGATCAACTAACTAAATTGGATCAATGGGGACTGAACAAACTTTATTAATAGGATTTGGATCTTGAACTTCAAAGTGAACCGCTTCTTATGTAGGACATCATAAGCACAAGTTAAACTCTGTTACCAAAAAAATGGGTTGGGTCTATAGCTTGCTACTCTAATTGAAAGGGACGGAGGTTGAGGTGACATGTTCACTTTAGAGCTTCACATACACACAAACTCGAAGCTTTTGTCCACAACCAACCCCACCTTTACTTAAGATTTTATGCATCCTTTACACAAACTCGAAGCTTTTGTCCATGACCGACCCCACCTTTACTTAAGCTTTTATGCACCCTTTACTTACAATATTCGTCTTCCATTCATGATTCCTACCCTTTCAAGAGAAAGATTTTGGGAATTAGGGTTTTAGTGCTTTCACCACCTATGATGGTTAGATACTATGTAGCTAGAGGAAAGCTTATTTCACAAGCACTTGAGCTAGAAATCGAGCACAATGAATGATATTCAACTGTTTGTTTGTAACAAGATTTGTTGGAATCCAATCCCTTGCCTTTGAGAATTTTGTTGGGGAAATAAATCACATGGTTTCCGGGTCTCTTGGATAGCCAGCAGAACACCAAAACAAACACTACGAAGATGACAAATGAAGCTCCTAGAGATGTCAATAATGAACTCAAATCCATGATGGTGTCGATGATATGATTGATATTGTTGAATTCAAATTTGTAGTGTTGATCAACTACTCTTGAATGAATCCATCAAATGTCTCATCTCATCATCCTCTTGTTGCATATTTTATAGTCCATCCACAAGAAAAAAGGAAAAGGAGATGAAGCACTCCCATTCCCACTCACTCAACATGGTGGCCATGCCATCCTTCTCATTAATGTATATGAATATATCTTCATCACAATGTTGAAACACCCTATCATTTGTAACAAATCAAAATATTAATAAAAAAATATCTCTCCCTCTTCCTCTATTAAGTTGGAAGAATCAATGGTGTTAAATATTAGGCTATTAGGAGGAGAAAGGGTTCCATTCTTTTGTATTGTAGTTGTTCCATAATTGAGAAGAGCATCCAAGGAGTGGTATTTTGAGAGCATAATAAAGGAAGTAAGAGATTTTGTAGGATCCCTTTGTTGGAGATATTACACACTCACCTAGGTAATTCTTTTTCTAAGATTGATAGTCCAATGTTGAGGGTGCTTCCATAGATGAGAATATTGTCTCTTGAGAATATCCCCCTACAAAATAAAGTGCCTTCCCTCTTTAGTTCAAAGTCATTTACACCTTAGTTAGATGTGTGGAAGTCACTCATGCATGGAAACCTCAGTTTTATCACCAACAATTGCATGTGTTTCTCTCACTTCTACTCGTGTGACTCAGTTAAATGATGATTGCATGGATCAATTAACTAAGACTAGGTGGCAATATTACTTCGATTTCTGTCAGTGAGTGTCTAGATATCTCTAGATCACTACTATGATGACTTTACTTAGCCATGTAGAGTATATCATGTGTAATTAATCATTCTCTCATTAGTAAATACAATTCTATTGAATCTGTTCTCTCATCTCTTCTCTCCTTCTCTCAATTTGAAAGCTTTGTACAAATTTTTGTTAGCTAGATTCTCTGTGTAGGTTTAACCACAATTCTACATGGTATCAGAGCTTTGATTGCTAGGATAAATCACACAAGCATTTTTATTTGCAGGTACATGAGGAAGATGCAATCATAGAAGATGGATTACTCGCCAATAATACTTCTCACGCCTCATAAGTACTTCAAGTGGAAGCTAAAAATTCCGCATTAGCTCATATGTAGAGGCTTGTGCCAATTGACAATGGCAATAGAAGCATATCGTAATTCCGTTGATGAGAAAAATTATTTTCTCAACAGACAAGACATGACTCTCAAACTTATCTCCATGTTTGTTTCTCCTGAACTACAATATCATGTAGAGGAGGAATCACTCTCAACTCCAGACGAACTATGGATCAGATTGGAGGTTTTATTCAGGAATAAGGAAAATTGGGAAGATTTCATGCAAAAGATTGACAAGATAGAGCTAGCAGAAAATCCACCTGAAGATCAAGCCTCTCAATTTGAAGAGTCTTCTACACATGTATATACAAAATCTTCCTTTCCATTCATTCAAGATGATGTTTACTCCATTTCAGACTTGTTTTCTGAATCACAAGTGGAACATATCGTGCATGCATCTTGGAAGCCACATGTAGACACTTTTGCATGGGCCATGCATGCATCACAACAGCCACATGCAGAGACTCCCATGCATGCATCTCAAGAGTCGCACACACACACTTCTGCATATGCCATGCATGCATCTCAGGAGCCGCATGTAGACACTTTTACATGTGCCATGCATGCATCCCAGGAGCCACATGTAGAGACTCCTATTCATTCATCTTAGGAGCCACACATAGAGACTTATGCATGCAGCATGCGTGCATCTTGGGAGCCAAAAAGGGGGTTGTACGCTTCATATTCACTTTTGACACTTTTTGAGCATAATTTGTATAAACAAATTGGTTATTTGAATTCCTCTCAGAAAAATAACCAATTTCAAAAAACAAATCGTCTAAAACAGAGTCCGAGAAGTGAAGTTATGAGAATTTTAAAATCAACAAAATTTTAACGTTTTTCTGGAAACGGCCGTGCATTTTACAATGTTTCATCCAAACTTCACATGGTATGGAATTTGGATATTCTTCATTACAATAAGACAAAGTGAATGTATGCGTACATATCACCAGTGCATACTTCATCAAATCTATACAAACATTTACCTCTTCAACAAAATATTCTCCGAGCATAAGCTTGCACATTTGCAAGGTCTCCTTGGAGTGAAGGACACAGTTGCTTAGCAACTACCTTTTGATCCTTCTTCTTTTTATGATGCATTGTACTTTGAGGGGGGGTTTTTCCCATGAGGTTTTCCCTCTTTCCTCACTTTTTTAGGGTTTCATTCTTCGATGCATTGTATAATGGGTGCCTAACATGGACTTGGTTGTCGAGACCCATTCATCATTTACACCCTAGTAGTGTTCATGGGGGGTGTTGGAGATATTACACACTCACCTAGGTAATTCTTTTTCTAAGGTTGATAGTCCAATGTTGAGGGTGCTTCCATAGATGAGAATATTTTCTCTTGAGAATATTCCCCTACAAAATGGGGTGTCATCCTTATTCAGTTCAGATTCAATTACACTTCAGTTAGACATGTGGAAGTCACTCATGCATGGAAACCTCATTTTTTTCACCAGCAGTTGCATGTGTTTATCTCACTTCCACACGTGTGACTTAGTTAATTGATAATTGCATGGATTAGTTAACTAGGACTAGGTGGCATATTACTTCAGTTTCTGTCAGTGAGTGTCGAGATCTCTCTAGATCACTACTATGGAAACTTTACTTAGCCGTGTAGAGTATATCATGTGTAATTAATCATTCTCTCATTAGTGAATACAATTCTATTGAATCTTTTCTCTCATCTCTTCTCTAAATTTGCAAGATTTGTACGAATTGCTATTAGCCAGATTCTCTATGTAGGTTTCACACAAAATTCTACTCCCTTCAAGCCATAGTGTTAAAGGGAAATCCATAGTAAGTGTCTCTTTCTTTGTACTTTCTTTCCATAGATGAAGAAAAGAGAGTAGAGCATAAGCCTCACCTTCTAGCTAAGTTTTCTCCCGTATTGGGTTTCCTAGGATACATCTTGTGTTCAATTCTGAGGATGACAAGTACATTTTTTCCTATTCTTTCACTTTTGTAATGAATTATTTTCATGAATTCAAGTAAAGCTAGCAATTAATTAATCTAAGATCTAAGGAAAATTACTCTGGACAGTCTAAGATTTTAGAATATTATAAGATATGTTGTGACGAGTTGTTCCAGTGGAATATCCACCATAGTTTACAGATAATATTGGTATAAGAACCAAGTTTCTTTAGGGTATTTGTGGAAAGTTTCTAGTTTATGAGCCTAGAACCAAATTTAAGAGCGAGATTAAGAAAAGTAATTTAGAGGAAAGAACTAAGGAATTTATATACCCCATTTCCCTAATGTTGGTTAGGGGATCATGTGTGTTACAATCAACCGCTACTCAAGGAAATGTTGCACTTGACAACAATGTCATGGAAAAGATGAATATTTCCAAAGTTATATGAGGACAAATCAAAATACTCCATACAAAAATAAACCATGTAAACATTTTTTTTCCAATAGAAAATTTCTCCATATATTAATATATGATGTTCTCATAAATACAAACATGTCTAACAAAAGATAATCCCCCTCCAATATAGAGTACCGTGGACCACACATTTTAACACCAAGTCCAAGTAGTGGTAAAAAACCAACAAAAGTGATATCTCCCACCCCAAAAATGATACAAAGTGGATAACAACCATGGCTACAACCCTCCACATCATACTATCCAAAAAAATACATAATTATCCGATATGGATATATATCAAAAAACTTCCACATACAATATCAAGTCCAAAAGTAACAAGAAGGAAGGACCAATCCACAAAGAGTGGCATTCATGGATAGAGACATAATGAAAGTGGGGGGCCCTCGTGGCCATCCTTCCATTTGTTGAAATGTATCTTTCCTTCTGGTACCTGAAGAGACAACTTTGAAATAACATCTGCGTCCATATTCTCTTCCCTATAAATATGGTCAAACTTGATGTTTGTGAAAGAAGGAGTGATATCTCTGATCTTCGACATCCAACCCAAAAGATTGGTAACTTGTAAACTGAAGTTGTGGTTAATCCAGTCTATAACAATCTTTGAATCCCCCAGGACATGTAAATGTGAAATATTTAAACGATGAGCTAATGTTAATGAAGCCCACACGCCCAAGAGTTCTACCCTGCCCACAATTTAATGTCCACCTATAGCTAGAGTTACCTATAGTCTTAAGTACACCTTCAACACCACTTAGTAACCCATTGGTTTGCGCTGCTCCATCGAACCAACAAACATATTCCATAATAAAGTCTGGAGTCTTCTTAATCCTGTTATGACTCCTTTTCAAGACTTGACTGCTTATAGGCTTCATCATCCCACTGACTTGAATACTGACCCTATGTGTTGAGGGAGTACAACTATCGAAAATACATTTGTTTCTTTCCAACCACAAATGCCAACAAACAATTATTGGTAAGGATTTAATTTTTTTTCCACCTTTAACCAGTTTTCTAAACAGTCACTTAAGGAAGAGCCTCCCTAGATTGTGGAAATATTATATGTATAAAGTAAGTTTTTCCATAGATTTAGAGTAAAATAACAAGCTAAGAACATATGTGAAATAGACTCCTCATCCCTGAAACAGAGTGAACAAATATTCAGGCCAGCCCAACCTCTTTTTTGTAAAGAGTCCCAAGTAAGAATTTTATGTTCCAAGACTAACCAAATGAACAGTTTTAATTTGTATGCCAAGTCCCAAGCCCATAACTGTCTACGCCAAGAAGAGGTCTGATGTGGCCAGAACTTAAGAGCTAAATCATTGTAAACATTTTTTGCCGACAGGAAACCCAATTGATCTCCACCCATCCACAATAAGATATCTTCTCCCGGTCGCAACTGTACACAGTGCCCTTATATAATTTTGCCATTCCAAAGCTAAGTTTCCAGTGAGTCCCAAATCTTCACTGGACCTCCACTGATCAATAACATACCCCCAGGATGTATGAGCCTTCACTTGATACAAATAGCGGATATTATGATTTTTTAACACCAACAAAAGCTCCTGAGAAAGTAAAGAATAATTTCCAATGCCTAGAATCTTATCCAGTCCAATAAGGACCGAACAACCACTTCCAGGCTTCCAACTCAGCTAGTGAGTAATGAGGGGCAAATATTTCATCAAGTTTTTCCAGAATTAAGAGGCCAAAGGTTGAGATACCAGAGTTGATCTAAGCCAAGTAGCCACATAGGTGTAAGGGAGGTATTTATCTTTGATCACACGATGCCATATCCCATCTTCCATCAAGACTCTCCGTAGGGAGTTTGCTGCAAGCGCCCAATTAAATAAGAAAATATTTTTAAGGCCCCAGCCTCCCAATAATTTTGGTTTGGCAATTTGTACCCAGCTACAAAGAATACCATGTTCTTTACGTCCCCCTATCTAGAGAAAGTCATAAATCATCTTGCAGATATTTGAGAGAACTGCCACAGGTACCGCCGCAAGTGCCATCCAAAAAACCAACTGAGATTCCAAAACCGTCTTCGCTAAAATGCAACGACCTCCAAAGGTTAGCCAACGGTTACACCAATGTTTTATCCATTTTTCAAACTTTATAAGTAGCCATCTCCAGTCTTCAAAAATGGTTTTCTTCGCTTTTATGAAATAACCCAGATACTTAAAGTCTAAAGCCAAATTCGTGAATTTGAAAGAAAACAAGTCCTTATAGTTTGTCAAATCAACATCTTCAGGCCTCACGTAATGAAAAGTAGGTTTGCTATGATTGATTTTTAATCACGAGGCGCTACATAATTGCTCCAGGATATTCTTTACCAATTTCCATTCTCCAGCAGAGGCCTTTGTCACGATGAGCACATCATCGACAAATATAAGGTGTAAAATTTTAACAACTCTAGAAACCTTTACCCCATGTCAAGTTTCCCAACTCTTGATCTTTTTTTAATAAAATGATAAGACTCTCCATAACAAGTATAAATAATAAAGGCGAGAGTGGACAACCTTGTTGAAGACCTCGTTCACTGTTGAAGAAAACTGAGGTCTCTCCATTTATCAATACCGCAAAGGATGCACTGGTCACACAGATCAAAATCCAAGAACTAGAAGTAGCACTAAAACCTGTTTGTTCTAGGGTTAATTGAAGGAAATCCCAACTAACACAATCATAAGACTTTTTCAAATCCAATTTTAAAATCAGGGTCTTTTGTTTTTTAGATTTGATGCTATGGATACATTCATGCACTGTCCCTACGACATCCAGAATTTGTCTACCCTTTAAGAATCCCAATTGTTCTACTGACAAAGACCTCGAGAGAATGGGTTTAATTATGTTGGCGATCACTTTATACATTATTTTATAACAAAGATTACAAAGTGCGATGGGTCTAAAATTGAAAAAGTTCCGAGGAGAGTTCTCCTTAGGAATCATCACCAAAAAGGTTGAATTTAATGACCTTTTAATCTTACCTCTGATCCTGGAGTCTTCGATGAGATCTAGTAAATCATCACCAACCAAATAAAAAAAAAGGGTAAAAAACTCAACATTCCAGCCGTCCGGGCCCAGACTTTTGTCTTTTGCAAAAAGACTTAAAATCTCCCAAATCTCTTGTTTAGTAAGAGGTTTGTCTAAAAGAAAATTATCTTCCTCAGTCACAAAGCATTGATACAGTCTGGCTACATTGACTTGTTCCATCAAAGCCCTAGGTCCATCAACACCATATAACTGTTTAAAAAATCTAGAAGCCTTACCTTTGATCTCCTCCTATCCTCTGATGGTCTGACCATTTTCAGCCTCTATCTCCCAAATATGCTTCTGATTTCTTCTGGCACTGGAAAACTTGTGAAAATATTTAGTATTACGATCACCACATTTTAGCCAAGTGGCGTGACTCTTTTGTCGCCAATATTCCTCTTCAGTTTTAAGTATGTCGTTTCGCTCCGATTCCAAAGTTTTCAAATGTGATTCAACAACAATGTCTAAACCATCCCTAGACAGACCTGAAAAGCCCCGACATATGTCCTCCTCCAGAGATTCCAGCTTACGAAGCTTTTCGCGCCGATTTTAAACATGTATTCTAAGATTAAGACTACTTGGTATATGTAAGTGAAAGTCCCATGTTAACAGTTATATCTCTTTTGTCAAGGCCTAGAAGGCAAAGGGGGTGGCAAAAATTTAAAGATATGTCCAAAATCCACAACCAACCTACAATATCTAATATCTAAGTAATCCCGAAACTCTATGATATATTTTCTACAACACAAAGTTTTGGCACATTTAATGTCAGGGCTCAAGGTACAAAAGACATTTCAATGCATTTTTGAACGACTCGTTCTCGTATTTTTTTGTGAAAGACTTCTCTACAAAGTGGCCATTACACAATGCTTTTGCAGTTGGCCTAAGTAGTGAAATTCCCACCTTGGGTTAGATTTCCAACTTAACAAGTATCCAAGCACATATCTCCTTCCTTGAACGAATTAAGACGAGCTCTTACCTTCCACCCATTTGCAATATAAATTTTATGTCCTTTAATCAGCTTTTAGTTCCATAGAAGCTATCATCAAATTCTCATCATGAGGATTATTATGCCAAGATCTTTGCCCCGTTTCCAATGTTTGAGAAATTCAATTATTTTCCTTTCTTATATCAGCAGTGCTCATTTCCAAAAAGGTCTAATGAAAGTCCTGTGGCATTAAAAACTTCATACTATTGAGCATACCTTATGAAAATGTTCATATTAGGTGTCACCATAAATTAAACCGAGTTTAGAACTAATTTATCTGTCTTTGCACAATATTCTATTAAAGAAATCTGGTGTGATCAACTATTACCGTCTTTGGCAGCATCTTAAAATACCTAGTCATCTTTTTCAGCAATTTCTGCTGAAAGTATTTTACATTAATTTTCTAAACTATGTAATAACAGAAAACACTATGTTACAGCATAAAACTCTAATTGGTGATTTCGGAATGCTTCTATGGTGATATCAAAATGATATAATACTTTTAAGATAATGGGAAAAGCAGCACTAGTCTCTTAACTTTCATTTCTTGATTTCTTGTTTTGATAATGTAAATGAAAAATTGAATTAAGTATGGTTGGTCAAGCATTGGATGTAGCAATTAATGTTGTTCTTGAGAAAATGGTGGGCCGAGCATCCTCATTTTTCTCAACATCATCAGACTTATCCTCCACCAGCAGACAGGGAGGGGTATACGCCTTCACAACCGATGACAAGTTTGGAACTTCCTTACCATCCAAGTTGCGAGCCATCTCCATGGAAGTGATGCAAAAGGAGATGTAAAAGCATTTTCTACAAACATAGCCAAATGCTAGAGATACAAAGGGAAGTGGGAGGAGCAAGGGTGAGTAATAGAATTTTTTGATTGAGAAGTACCCAAACATGGTAATCTGGGAGAGGAACAAAGCTGCCAGTATCCTGGTGTGCATATGAGGCCACATACACCCATTGCTCTCATAAGAAGGAACATACACGTTCAGTGCCTGCACACACAAAAACGGAGGTTGTCAGCTTACACAACACTTCAAAATTACAGTTATTTGTTTTACAGCAGTGCATATGTGCTTCTCTCAACCCCTTAGCTTGTCTTCTTATCACATGTCTCTTTCATATGGATTTTGGATGAATCAATTGCCGTTTGTTATAAACAAACAAAGTTTAGAGAGAGAGAGTCACCTGATTCCGAACCACAAACCATCCCACAGAAAAGTACAGAATGGCGAAAGGAAGGATCATGGGAGCAATAACAGAGTAGCATAGTGCAATGGTGATGATCAACATGTCATTTGGAACGTTGGTAGCATAACCAAAATTAGGAGGAGCCCAAGCCTTTTGTAGCTCTGCTTCAGTCTTACAAAAATATCTCCTCTTGACATGGTATATCACTAGCGGCACCAAGCGAGAAAGTTCAAGCCCTGAACCTACCAAAAACCTGTTTAAAAGGACAATCCATATAGAAAAGCAATCAGACATTGAGACCAGAAGAAGAAAACCCATCTCATCAATAGGCGACTACCAACGAATTATTTCAGAGACTAAGAACTAGAGAACTGTTTTGGGAAATTGGAATTAAGAGAACAGAAACCCAACTTACTTGACAGCAACAAAACTAATGAAGAAGGTGGCATTGGGAGGAAGAGAAATGCCAAGCAGCGTAACAATTGAATTGGGTTGCTTTTTAAACAGCTTGAGTGAATTGAAGAAGGTGCCACCTATTGTAACTCCCAGGAAAACATTGAACACTATAAAGTAAAAATACTTTCCAGACGAAGCTCTCACTACATGGCTTTCTGAAGGAATTCCTTCAGCTTTGGAGAGGATCATGAGAATTGTAGGCAAGAAATACAAAAAGAGAATCAGATCAAGCTGAGGCAAATAAGCTTCAAGGATGCTTTTAATTGCTTTTTTGTCCTCAATAAATTTCAGAAATGGAAAAACTTTTCTCAGCTTATCAAGGGTTGTAAATGCAGAGATTAAGGTGATGGGAATCATGTAGAAAACAACAATTAGAAACACAATAACGTATACAACGTTCTGTCGAATCATCCTTTGATAAAAGGGAATGGTAAGATTTTTCCACACTACTTGGCGAGGCTCGGGAGCAGGCATTGTAGTCCAACTATCCGCAGTTTGTGAGTGTACAACCTGTGCTGCGGCTGCTGCAGCACGCCTACTGTTAAAAATTATAAAGGCTGCTGCAACCTGCTTCTCTGTCAGTGTAATCTTCTGTTTCGTTTCCAGCTTGAGTGATAAATCCTTAATTTTCTCATTATAGAAATTTATAGAGTCAACTATTTTGCCCACAAGTCCCAAAATTCCCGTCTTGTGCAATGGCCGTGTCCCCTCTGGTTTCTTCACTGTCTTAGAGTTTTCAAATACATCTTCAGCGCGAGCTAGTTTCTTTCTGTAGCCTTCTAGTTCTGTCCACACCTTATTAACCTGTTCAAGACCATAAAAAAAAGTTCAATATAAAACAAAATCCCAGAATTCTATCCATCCCCGAGTGTTTGATTGAAAAATGAAACATTGAACACATAAGACAACAATTTAAGCCACCAACAAGGCAAGACAATAGGGAAAAAGTTCAAATGGAAGATGGATTGGTGATGAGACATGGAATACGATAGTCCTCATCTTTGAATGGTGGGCCATATCCATTGACCAAACTTGCCAGATTCATCATCTATGATGAGGATGAAACTGGGAGTAAGCCGAAATCAAACTGTACTAAAAAAAAATGAGTCATTGACTTACGGCCAGGGTTTAAACACAGCTTAAATCCAGAGCTGAGCTGGGTGGTTCGAACTATAATATGAATCAATAAATCCAAATCTTAGCTGAACTAAGCTACTAAAAAGTTCTCAGCAAATTGATTTACAGCTAGAGAAGTTAGTTGTTGTGCCAGACGAGCTAGCACCAGTAGCAAGAGAAGCAAGGTAGCTGGAACAGAACCAAAAGCAGCAGCTGATCTTGACTTCTCTCTATTTTTTTTTATATCAGAGTCTATATCTAATAGATTCAAGGTTGAGAGTTTATATTTAATAGATTCAAGGTTAAGATTAGATGGCTTTATCCTAACTTTTTAATCAGTTAGAATGGTCTCCTGAGAGCTCTATTCCATTCAATCATGCACAATCCATATTCTTGCTAACTAGAAAAATAATATCTGGCCACTCTAACAAATATTAGCAAGAACATCAATCAGAAAGAGAAGATTATCTGAAATTTCAAATACCTCTGCTATGTCAGTGACAATCAAGGATCTTTCATAAGTTTCCGGGTACAAATTCCTGAAGAAAGACTCCACTTGTTCTTTGCGTGTTATTTCAACCGGTACAGGAGGAATATCTCGAACGAGGACTGCAAATTGTTCTGGTTTAGACTTCAATGAAGATTGCTCCTTTGCTCTAAGTTGAAGAACATGCTTGTAGGTTTTCCAAAGAAAATAATATGTCACAAACGATACCCAGTACGCTGCAATGGCAAATCCCCATAATCGGCTGCTCTTTGCCTACAAGAGACATATTTTAGCCAGGCCTTAGTAACTGGATTACAAAATTGGAAGTCAAAATAACTTCAAAAGGAAAGGGTTGCCTGGCACCTGAATATTGCCCATGGCAAGCTTGTCAAAGTCATCATAACTGGCAGCAGTTTTGTTCTTTACATTCTCCAACGATAGTTTATAATTGATATCGGTTACACTCAGAGGAAGAAGAACAGGTAAGCAAACTACTGCAGATAATACCATGATCCTCAATGCTGTTTCGCAACAATCCAACAACAAAAGTCTCAGTCCCTATCAGGCTAACTGCTCTAACAGTTATCATGGTTATTGGAGACTTGGATTCCTGTTTAATCCTTTCATTGCTTTCTAGCTATATACATTTAAGACACAAGTCTATAACACAAATAGAATTGCAATTTTAAAAGAACGTAAGGAGAACAATTCTAATAGGAGAATTCTAGTTTAAATTAGTACACTAGGAGGGGAATTATTTAGAATTATTTTCTATAGATGGTAGTGGTTATAGCACCTATTTATTAGCATATAATTAGCTAATTAACTAAATGCCCAATATTATTGAGTACACATGAAATATATTAAGGAACATATTGATGTACCAGTAGTGATGAATGTGAGATAAACAGCTGCATCCAGACCAGCCATAGAGATGATTTCATCTTCAGTAGCCTGCGAGGCTTCAACAATCCAGGCCAAAGGACTGCGAGATTGGGTAGGCTTGTCCAATCCCTTGAGAATTCTATTTGGGAAATAGATCACCCGGTTCCCAGGCCTGGTGGACAGCCATGAAAACACCAAAACCAGCACCGAGAATATGAGAAATGAAACGCCCAGAGATGTCAGCAAAGAACTGAAATCCATAATGCATCCACAGTCCCTCCTTCCCTAGTCTCAATTTGTTTGCAAAACCTAACATGAAAACAATTCAAGAGCTCTGTAAAGCTATATACGACATACAAACTATAAATACAAATGCAGAGAATATATTTGTATTGAGGTGAAAGGCCCCATACAGTGACGACACTGAGAATCTGATTTATTTTACGACTCAAATTATGGTTTGTCCACCAAGAAAAGAATTACACTGGATGGGATTCAACGTGTGTTTTGTCCAAAGCTGTGGGGAGTTCTTACTTACCTGGCCCAGTTATATGGATGCTTTATGAACTTTCTGGGTCTTCGTGTATACTTACCTGGGCCAGATCTCTGGACGGTTTATGGACTTTCTTGGTCTTCGTGTAATAGACGCTGCAACCGTGTTCTAACGCCTGACAGAGTGTGCATGGATCTTCGCTCACCATTTGTATTGCAACGAGTGATGAATTGCTTCATCGGGACGGAATGGAATCATTTGAAATTTTACTATTTATGTTATCATATGTTATTAATGATGATTAAACATGCAAAAGTTAAAATAAAAGTCTGGTAATTGGATTTATATTGTGAAGGGATTGTTGGTGTGAAGCAATGGTAAACAAACACACTTACTTTAAATGTAAATATATAATATTGTTAATAGCATAAAAATGATTATATAGTTATGCATGATAATGTGTTTTGGTAAGCTAATTTACATGTTAAGGGGCTAAGAGATAGCCATATAACTGTGGCACTAAAGTAACACTTATGTCATGGACAACAAAAGAGTAATGGTATGCTATAAAGCATTATTTTGTGATTTAATTATTACTTGAAAACATAGTTATGATTATTGGCTAGGGGGGCGTATCAAACCCAAGGTTCGATAGGCTTTACCAACGAAAACTCTATAGGCGTCGACATATTCAATCTTCAAGGAATGAAGAAGGTCTCACCCAAGATGCCATGAGAATCACAGAGACCATAAGACTTGTGTCCGATGTGAAGGAATAACACATACATGAAATCTCCATCAAGTAATCATTCATTCATTCGAAACTACCATAAAATTGTTGCACATCATAATGTAAACAATGATACATTCAAACCATAACTCATCAACATACATAGATAAATGTGCTCCAACTTTCATTAGTTAAACTTAAAGGCATGTAAATACATTCTCGTCGAATAGAGGTCGAAGCCTACTAAAGAAACGACATTGGTAACCAAAACAAAGACGTGCCATGCGCTAACATTTTTCTTTCATTAAGACACATTATATTTGAACATAAAAAACTAGTACAAGATTGAACTTCAAGCTCTAGCTCAACTCTCTCTTCCTCACTCTCTATCCACATTCACTATCCTCTACTGACCAAAAACCCAACCCATTACCTATTTGCATGAAATATATGGGGGGATGCATTCAAATAGGTAAGCTATTAACTAACTTGGCTACAAGGTTTTTCTTGTGTAAAGAAATAAGGTCGGATGCCGATTGTGTCTTAGGTGTATACAAAGGTTAGGCATGTAACCTTTTATTCTGAATGAATAAGATAACAAGAGAGAAATATGCTCAAGGAATATTGGTTTTCTTGTTTTGGTTTCCAAGGTAAATCTTTGTGTACTGTGTGTTTTCTTTGTCATTTACTTTCTTGTTTAAACATTTCTCCCTCTCTTCTGCTAGGTTTAGTGTGGAAGTGTTCCTCATTTTCTAACATGTGGTATCAGAGCTTGGTTTAACAATCTTGGATCTGAGCTAAACCCTAGGTTCAGTAAGAGTTGTAAGTCAGAAATATTTGAAGATTGTGTTAAAGAATGACGAGCAACTCCAGAATAGAGATCAGAAAATTCAATCGCTGGAATTTTGAGCTTTGGAAGCTTAAAATTGAAGATATCCTTGTATATTGAGAAAAATGGGAAGAAATATGTCTAGGTACCATTCCCACAGGTATGATGACAGAAGAATGGGAGAAACTCGAGAGAAGGGAAAGGAGTATGATTCGACTTTGTCTTGCAGATTCGGTACTACTGAATGTCTCAAGTGAAGATTCAACCAAGAACCTGTGGGATAAGTTGGGAAGATTGTACCAATCGAAATCCCTTCTGAGGAAGAGTGAGGGAAGTTCGGTGACTGAGCATTTAAATGTTAAATGTTCTTAATATCATTATAATCCAGTGATCTTAGCGCTAGAAGATGTGGTTGCATCTCTACTTTCAGAATAAATGGGAAGGAAGAACATGGAAAGATCGAGCAAAGATACATTAGTGGTGAGAGGTCAATTGATCAACAAAGATATGTTGGTTGTGGAGCCTGATTATATTTCTGTTTCATAGGTCTTTGTTTTCAGTCGTGTTTATACCCCTTAAAGACTGTACAACCCGAAATACTGTAGACCCCTCCATGCGAGGGGATTACAGGGGGGGCTTGGCCTCCCTGCGGGGTTCAGGGGGCTCATTGCCCTGGTTGGGGGGTCTGGGGGCAAGCGAGCCCTCGAAGGAAAAATTTCCTTATAAATGTATATTGTAATTTCATAGTAAATCTGGACCGTTCATTAGAAGGTCACAGATTTGACGGTAGAAGTTATGTTAGGGTTTTTTCCCTAGAAGGCAATCCTCTTTTATGAGGGAATTGTATTGCGACTATGTATCATTGTGAATATTGTATTCTAATAGATGAGACTGTGAGAGAAATAAGAGGAAGTTACAATGAGTGTGCTTTAGGTTGTATCCCTTCATTTGTTGGATAATAAAAAGGAAGAACCTAACAAGTTATTTGGTGGGCATAGCCCACACTGGGTGAACCACGTATATCTATGTCTCTATTGTACTGTGTAACTTATGTGTTTTATTTCTGCATTTGTTTTTATTTTATTGCTTCACGATCATATTTTTCTAACAACTAGTATTAGAGCAAAAGGTAACTCGCAGGAAAAGAGGGTTCCTGGTTCGAGTGGGAACAATGGCGGAAGATGGAAAGTTTAGGGTCGAGAAATTTAACAGCCAAAACTACCAATTATGCAAGATGCAAATGGAAGATTATTTATATCATAAGGATCTATTCCTACCATTGGGTGGAATAACAAAGAAGTCAATGGCCATGAAGGACAAAGAATGAGAGGTTTTTGACAAAAAGGCATTACGAATGATACGACTGAGCCTGGCAGCATCGGTGGCTTTCAATATTTAGAAAGAAAAGACAACGAAGGAGCTGATGGATGCATTGGCTAAACTATATGAAAAACCCTTGGCGTCCAATAAGGTATTTCTATTGAAGAGATTATTTAATATGAATATGTCAGAAGGTGGGTCTGTTGCAGATCATTTAAATGAATTTAATACGGTTACTATTCAACTAATTTATGTAAAAGTGGACTTTGATGATGAGGTCAGGGCTCTTCTAATCTTGTGCTCATTGCCAGAAAGATGGAACGACTTGGTCATGGTTGTAAGTAACTCTGCCTTTGGTTCAAACACTTTAAAATTTGATGATGTTGTTGGTGTTATCCTTAGAGAGTAAATGCGACGGAAACACACAAGTGAGACATTAGGTAATTCATTAAACATGGAGAATAGGAGAAGAAAAAATGATAGAGGAAAGGGCTTACGGAACCATGAAAATTCTAGGAAGGGAAGATCCAAATCCAGACTGGGAAATATAGAGTGTTGGAATTGTGGGAAGAAACGACATCTGAATAAAGACTGCAAAGATCCAAAGAAACAAAGAGATGGACAATATGAGAAAAATCAAGAAGAAAATGTAACAGGTGATGTGTTACAAGATTCTTTGATTCTTTCTGTAGATAATATTTCCAAGTCTTGGGTAGTAGATTCATGGGCTTCATTCCATGCCACACCCCATAGGAAAAAATTTCTATATTATGTTCAAGGTGATTTTGGATAGATTCATTTGAGTGATGATGCACCATGCAAAATAAAAATAACAATAAAAATTGTTAGAATGGGAAAGGTAAAAATAAAGCAAAAAAATGGAAACCAATGGTTGTTGAAAGAGGTAAGACATGTTCCAGGTCTAAGGAAAAATATAATTTCAACTGAGAAGTTGGAAAGTGAAGGTTATATGTCTAAATTTACAGATAAGGCATGGAAGGTCACCAAAGGATCAGTGGTGATAGCAAAAGGAGAGAAGGTAGGTACATTGTATTTATGTACTAGTAATATTGATTCTTCTATCTCTTTAGCTTCTACATGAGTGGATACAACACCGTGGCATCATAGTGTTGGACACATGAGTGAGAAGGGGCTGTAGATACTTCACAAAATAAATTTGTTGCCATATCTTAAACAAATTGATTTGGATTTCCGTGAGCATTGTGTTTATGGAAAACATAAGAGAGTCATGTTTATCAGAGTCGAAAAAGAAAAGAAGAGTGAAAGGTTAGAGCTTGTGCATACAGATGTATGGGGACCAAATCAGGTATCATCTCTTGGTGGATCATGTTATTATGTTAATTTTATTGATGATACAACTAGAAAAACTTGGGTTTATTGCATTCGACAAAAATATGATGTTTTTTATACTTTTTAGAAATGGAAAGCTTTGGTTGAGAATGAGACAGGGAAAAGGTTGAAGTGTCTCAGATCAGACAATGGAGGTGAATATTGTAACAAACAATTTGATGATTACTATTCATACAATGGGATTCATAGAGAGAAGATAGTTCCAGGAACACCACAAGAAAATGGTGTGTCAGAAAGGATGAACAAGACAATCATGGAGTGTGGAAGGAGTATGAGATTGCATGCTGGGTTGACCTTACAATTCTGGGCAAATGCTATAGATATTGTTGTTTAATTAATAAACAGAGGACCTTCAAGCTCTTTGGATGGTGGAATTCCAGAGGAGGCATGGACAGGAAAAAAGTTAAACTATTCTTTTTTGAAGACTTTTGGTTGTGAATCATTTGTCCATATTGATAAAGAAAATAGAACAAAGCTTGATGCAAAATCCAAGAAGTGTACCTTTATTGGATACGATGTTAAAGATTTTGATTATCGCTTATGGGATTATGAAAATCATTAGGAGTAGAGATGTCGTATTCAATGAGAAGATCATGTACAAAGATCAATTATAGGGAAAGATACAAGAAAAAGAAAAACCAGAATAAACAGTGCTTGATGAAGAAGAGCTTGTATGGCCTAAAGTAAACTCCAAGGAAGTGGTATTTGAAGTTTGACAGATTTATGATAGAACAAGGTTATAGTAGATGCCAGTCTGATCACTGTGTGTATTTTAAAAATCTATAAAATGGAAGAAATATTATCTTGCTATTGTATGTAGATGACATGCTTGTTGCAGGGACTAATATGCAGGATATAAATGTGCTCAAGAAGAAATTAGCTAATTTATTTGCGATGAAGGATTTGGGTGATGTAAAGAAAATCCTTGGTATGAGAATAACAAGAGATAGGAAAAACAACAATTTGACATTGTCTAAGGGTGAGTACATAGAGAAGGTGTTGGAGAGGTTTAGATGCAGAATGAAAAACCAGTTAGTACACCTTTGGCCAACCATTTCAAATTAACCAAAGAAATGTGTCCCAAGACATAGGAGGAGATAGAATACATGTCTAGGGTCTCTTATTCATCAGACGTTGGCAGCTTGATGTATGTGATGGTTTGCACGAGACCAAATATTACACATGTACTAGGAATTGTGAGTAGGCATATGAACAATCTAGGTAAAGAACATTGGGAGGTATTAAAGTGGATTCTCAGGTATTTGAAAGGTACTGCTACTCATGCATTATGTTTTGGAGGCTCAGAAATTGTTCTACATGAATATGTTGATTTAGATATGGCATGTGATAAAGATAACAAGAGGAACACCACAGGGTATGTTTTTACTGTAGGTGGAACACCAATAAGTTGGATTTCGAAACTGCAAAAGGTTGTTTCATTTTGAACAATAGAGACAGAGTATGTTGCTGCTAGAGAGGCTAGTAAAGAGATGATTTGGTTACAAAGGTTTATGGAGGAATTGGGAAAGAAGCAAGAGAATAACATGTTGTACTGTGACAATGAGAGTGGCATTCATCTTGCAAAGAACCCAACCTTCCATTAAAAGACTAAGCATATACAACTCAGGTACCATTTCATACGATCCATCTTGGAAGATGGAAATTTGAAGTTGGAAAAGATACAAACTATCCAAAATCATGCAGACATGTTAACAAAGGGAGTAACCAGGGAGAAACTAAGTTCCTGCTGAGTTTCAGTTGGTCTTCAAGCATGAAGGTGAAGATGATAAATTTTCCAGGTCCAAGGTGGAGTATAGTCCAGCAGGTACAACAACAATGGAGTTTTTGTGATCAGCCTCCAAGTGGGATATTGTTGGTTGTGGAGCTTGATTATCTTCCTGTTTCAT
>ML807144.1:123503-137708 GCA_009831015.1 Picea engelmannii
GAGAGGGGTGCTCGTTTCCACCCAACCGTAGGCGTAGCGACTCCTACTGGATTTACCACTAGCCACCCCCGAGCTGAGACCACGATTTCCTGAGACCTGCGTCTCTCTGTCTGCCAGTGTCCAGGAGCGAAGGTTGCAATCCTTCCTCTCTACGATCACTCACTCTGCGTAAAATCGCCAGAGTTCCCCTCGCGTCTGCCCCCGTAAATTGTTCCAGCCATACGCCTTATCCTCTCGCGAGGTTGCGTGTGGCACGATTTCCCTCGCACTGATCAGACCTGACGTCCCTACGGATGGGCGGTTCGTCATCCCATCCCTCATCAAGACATCCGCCTACCAGTCTGCGAGCCATTAATTTTCAGGGCCAGCGAGCCGCTTTTGGTTCTTCGGGCCAGAGGAGTCCAAATACGGTATTAAATTCTAAGTGGAAGTTAAAGCCCCTTTTTTTCAAGGTGCCCTCCACCACCATCGTGGTCTCCTTTCCGCACATCCCCTCTCAGCAGTTCTGCAATAAATTCAACTGTCATTTACATTCCTTGACCTCTTCCTGCAGGTCCATTTACATCACATATTCATACTTATGAGTTTTTTCCATAGTCCTTAGCCAGTTCCATTATATTTACAATCTGGGGGAAACAGGGTGTTACAAGCATAGTCTGCATCTTAGTCAAGGTTGCTCTGGATTTTATTCGGGAAGTGGGTTTCATGGGATAAACCTTCTTTTTCTTCAAGGGATCAGCCTTATTAGAAGGTTTTCTAGGTGGTGTTACTTCACCTTGCTTATGTTGGTCTTCTTTTCCCTTTGTCTCTTCTACTTCGTCATCACCCCCTCGTCCAGGTGATACCGAAGCAATTCCTTCTGATGCAATGCTCAAGTTTTGTACTTATTCGGTCTTCTTCCTTCTGCTGGGTCCAGGGAGATCCTTTGCTTCATGAGTGGTCTCAGGGCTGCTGATTAGTTCAGGGTCTGACATTTCTGTGGGGTCTGCGAGGATGAGGAGTTCTGCAGACCAGTCTTTGGTGATTTCTTCAAGGTCCTCTTCTGTGAGCTTGTAGTATGATTGAAGCTCTTCTTTGTGCTCATCTGTGCGCGTGGTGATATAAATGAAGTGTCGATCTACAAGGGACTTCATGAGGGGTCAGAACTGATTCAGGGTGTTTGACGTCATGCAAGGGACAACTTCGATAACCCTCTTCAGCTAGAGATAATAGGTATGAAAGACCACGTTCGATTGCTACTATTTTCCCATATCGTTCGAGTACCAAAGCATGGTGAACTTCGTAGCGAGCGGCTTGAATGACTCAATGTCTGGTAAGGTCACACCTTTTGGCATTTCCCAAGTGGTAAATGCGATGAGGATCAGGAGCCAGCTAAAGTGGAACTCGTAGCCTTGATTCTGAGCTTCATGGCAGTCTAATTCCAGCTGGTTGACCAAGTACTTCGCCCAGTTCATCTAGAATCCTTCTATACATTTCCTGGCTAGGTCAACAATGAATCCTGTGACTTGTGTAGGTCGGTTCTTCCTTACTAACTTCCCTACAATCAGTTGGCAGGCCAGGCATACTACGCCATTCTGGATGGAAGCTACCTTGTAGCCTCACATTCCCTTTTCTACATCACTGTAAGTGTCCTTAATTCTCTGTGCCAAGGCATGGTCAGAAGCCTTCCTTGGGTAGAAGTCTTGCGGGTTAGGTCCTTGCATGCTGAATCCGGTGATCCTATGGATCAACGTCGGATCAACTGTGATGCGTTTATCTAGCCATATATAGCCACCATGGTAACATGAGAGCAGGAGATTAACACACGCGTTAACCTCCTGGTGCCTTCCAAAGTGTGGGATCTTCATCACATTCAAGAGGGTGGACTTATCGAGGTTCATAGTCCATGGTTGGGGGATTATTTTCGAGTTCTTCCCCTTTGGCCTGGTCAGATACTTGTAAGGAGAAAGCATGTTGTAATTCTTTCGGTCACCAAGGTTGAAGTCATTGAACTTCAAAGTTGCAATCTTATCTTGCTGCGTTCTGACTGTACGTATCCCCTTTGGTAGGTACACAGTAACCATGGTGTAATCAAAGTCCCTCGGGACACTATCACAACTCACTGCGCTGACCAGAGGCAGGATGTAGTCAGGTAAGATGGTCAGGATCATCTCTGTGCTTGGTTCTCTTCTCTACTTCCGGTCGGGATGGTCTGGATCCACGAGCAGTCGATGGAGAGGCTTGCACTCCTCGCATCGATGAAGCTTGAACTCCTGTGGACATCACTCTCTTGGTCATCAGCTCAATTAAAACTTCCTCGGCTGACTTCTCCACAACACTGAGCTCGTCCGACATGCACGCTCTCGATTGAAAAACTCAAGTGGATGGATGAGTGTTCAAAGCAATAGAATTGGTGCCGGTCTTACTAAGCACAACGTGGTAGCAATGGGTTCTCTTGTTAGCTCTGATACAATTTGACGAATTAAGTAGACATGATGTAACAAATCTCTCCAACAGATAAGAAGTTTTCCATCAATGCAGTTCTGTCCGTCACGGCGCCGTCCCAACGGTTCGATGGAGAGCTTTCTGGTCATAACTGTTGTTCTAACCGTTCTAGAACATCGGTCCAATAGTTATAATGATTCCAACGGTCATATCGCTTTGCCATGGCAAAGTGCCATGGGGCGTTGTTCGGAAATCCCGACAAAGTTCCAATTTTGCAAATCTTCCTTCCGCGAAGTTCCCTTGGGGCCCTTCTGTAATTTTTCAATCCTTGCTATTTTCTTATTGATTTTTCTAGCCTTCTTCTCGGTGATCTTCGTCTTGGTATTCCTCTTTCCGTTATGATTCTTGTCTTCTTTCGGCATAGCAACTTTGGGCTATTGGGATTTTTTCATAGGACTAGAGAGTAATATTGCTTCTCTATCTGGGGTAGGTTCTCTACTCGTCTGTGAATATTCTTGTGTTCTTTCAACTTCGTGATCCAAGTTTATGGTTCTAAGTAGCTTCGATCTGTTCTATTGTTCTGCAATCAAGTGTGTTATCCTCCTAGTCATGAAATCTTTTAATTCCTGCTTTTTTCATTCTAAGGCCTCCTCTTGTTTTCTTCTGGTCTGATCATTCTCGATCCAGGTTTTTCCTACTATCATAGTGAATGGAGTGTTGTTCTCAATGAATCTAAAAATCTCAAAATCTTCGTTTGTCGAATCTCCATGAGCGCTCATAGATACCTGGGTGAGTCTTCAACATAGGTTTATCAACTTTCCCCAGAATAATCCTATTCCTCCCAATGAAGGAATCATATCAGGATTTCCTAAAGCTTCCCAAGTTCTTTCTATCATGCTATTTACCTGTGTTTCCTCATCCATAACACAGTCTATGTCAAAGTCTTCTATTCTTGCTTCTATGCATTCTTTTTCT
The DNA here is from genome assembly GCA_009831015.1 of Picea engelmannii. NCBI lineage: Eukaryota > Viridiplantae > Streptophyta > Pinopsida > Pinales > Pinaceae > Picea > Picea engelmannii. Next base: position 126,903 of record ML807144.1, read on the forward strand.
TTGAAGATCTCTGATAAGTTGATATCTCGGTGATCATTTAGGGTTTCTTTCATTTGCAGTAGTACAGTCTTTGATTCTGTCTGGGGTTCTGCCATGGTCTCAGTTTCATGACCTTCCTCAAGGTTTTCTTGTCTCATATTTATTCTTTCAAGCTTAGTAATCATTCTAGGGCAATCTAAAACTTCATGGTCCATAGCTTTACAACAAAGAAAACTAGTTCTTCTTCCAGGGCATTCCTTAGCAAGATGCCCCGGTCTTCTGCAACTGTAACAAAGGATTAATCCTCTTATTTTCTTAAATGACCCCTAGCCTTTCCTATACTTCGCACTAGGATCATAGTATCTAACCTACACAAAAATATTTCTAGGATCCTGCATCCATTTGTTAGTCCAAACATTCTTTCTATACATAGGAATAACATATATTTCTTTATTTCTATCAGATCTACTCATATCAAACCTTCTCTCTTCTAGTTGTGCCCTAGTTTTTAGACTAGGTTAACATTTATCAAACATACCTAGATCCATACTCTTGAAACAAAAATTTCCACTAATATTACTTCCAGCAGAGCACAAAGCTCCCAGATCTAAAACTTTTCACTATTCTTACCTTTAAAGCTTCAAGATCTAAAGCTTTTCACTATTCTTACCTTTATCAGAGCACAAAGCTTTGAGATATTACCTCTTTTCTTTGGATCTGACTTATCTTCTTAGCACAGAGCTTTATAGGTCAAGTATAATACTACGCACTAAGGCAATAGATCTATGCACAAAACTTTCTTTCTTTCCTTCGGTTCCCAACAATCACAGTTTCAAGTCAGATACTGCGCACTTTAGCAGTAGATCTATGCACAGGGCCTTTCTCTTTTTCTTTACCTCAGCTCCCAACAATCACAGTTTCAGGTCCCAAAAATGGAACCATTTGTTGGCATAGGGGAAGACCTAGGGTTCAACGCTACAACAATGCACAAACAAAACCCTAACTACCGGCCCTTTCGACAACACCTGCGAAGCAGATGAAGTCTCACCTGAGGTAGAGGCAAGGGTGGTCGTAGGACTCCAGTGTCTGCAACCTTAGCCGGGACATAGATCTGTGATTACAACACCTTAGCAAAGAACTTATCACTTACAATTCGTTAATATTCAGCCTTAGTTTACAACGCAACTAAACCCTAACAATAGATCAATGCAATATTTATACAGATCCAATAGATTCAAGTACTAAGCATCCAAACATAGACTAGATCTAGCATTTATTCACATTATTCAACACTAAGCTACCATATTATATCCTTCGAAGCATACATGAGTGCACTAAGCATTCAATCACATAGACAAGAAAACAATCATAAAGCACATACCAACCAAAACACAGGATATACGTGGTTCACCCCCTGCCTGGGGCTACATCCACCAACTCTTATTCTTTATTTCTTTCTGTCAACCTTCTACATGCACATAGCCATGATATCTTACTCCATAGAGGACAGGAGATCTACGCACCTCCCTAGATCCTCCTTCCCTGTATTACAACACAAATACTTCCACAGTCTCTTACAATCACTTGCACTTAGCTCTACAAGTCTCACACAGTATGCAAAAAGAAATTACAATTACCACTTGCACTTAGCAACTAACACTTAGCACTTAACATCACTTACTTGTCCCTTCTTCGATCACATAGATCGAACTACTTCCTACATCGCCTAGCTTTCAATTTATACATTACAAAATGGTCTTAAACATGGGTAAACCCATGGGCCAATATCTCCATTCCCGTTACATAAGCCCAAAACCCAAAAATCCCTAAAAAGGGGTCAATATCCCGCGATCTCTGCTTCGACTTGCGCTCCATCTTCGACATCCCGTCGAAGTCCCAAAAGTAGGTCAAACATGACCAAGGATCCTCAAAGCTTTGTCAAGGGCCAACAATCACGAGCACCGGTGCGAACGAAACAGGCACACTAGTGCACAACAAACAACTGCACAGTCTGCATTTTTTTTTTTTTAAACAAAAGGGTGCGCATTTGTCCTAAGGGAACACCAGTGCACTCCCTATGGTGCACCATCATAGTTGTTTTAAAAAAAATGGTGCATTATTTATAGTGGTTAGCACTGGTGCGCTTAATGCGAGCGCACCAGAACATGGTTAAATAAAAAAAAACCAACGATAAAAAAACATTTTTAACATTTCCAGTACAGAGAAGCTCTCAAGCACCGATGCCACCTTTTCCCAACTAGAGCGCACTGCCATTGGTGCTTCTGTTGCTTGCATTGTGTCCGTTCAATGATCGCTTCATGGGATTCCAATTTTTCCATATGGTGGGAAAATTTCTTTTTTTTCACTACGTCCCAACGATGCCACCTCAACAAGAAAATATCTAAGTTAATTATTTATTTCTTTGTACATTTTCTTTTTAGCGGATTAAATTTTGAAATTGAGTTAAATTTGCATTGTTTTTCAATTTTTATTTATTTATTTATTTTATTATTGTTGTTGTTGTTGTTGTTGTTGTTGTTATTGTTTTTGCACGGTGTGTTCAAGTCATTTGGTTCGCACCGCACAGGGTGCACCCTGTAAATTTTACAGGGTGCACCGATCATGTATAGTATGTTTTCGATGGTGTATCGTATTACAAAATGGACTAGTGCATACTTACCCACGACGCACTGATGCGCCCTCAATAATAGATGCATCGTCCAAAATAAATAGTTTCCACTGAAGGACACGTCTTTTATATGTACACACCGATGCATTCATAAAACTATACACACCGTTGAATGGAAACTATTTATTTTCACATGTGCATGCCAAATAAATGCACCAGTATGTTGTTTATAACGAATGCACCAGTTCATTTACTATGAACGCACTGGTGCAATTATTATGAACGTACCGATGAAAAATAAATAGTTTCGTTTCAACGATGTGTTGGTTATAAGGAACACACCGGTGCATTCATAAAACTACACACATCATTTAAAATAGAATAGTTTCCACTGAACAATGCATCCTTTATATGTATGCACCGATGTGTTCATAAAAATATACGCACCGTTGAATGGAAACTATTTATTTTCACCTGTGTGCTCCGAATAAACGCATCGGTGTGTTGATTATAACGAACACACCGATGCATTTATTATGAACGCACCTGCAAAAATAAATAGTTTCCATTCAACGGTGTGGTTGTTATATGGAATGCATCAATGAATCCATAAAACTATACACACCATTTAAAATAGATAGTTGTTCGAGTGATGCGTCATTTATAGGTAACGGATCGGTGTGTACATAATAACCGACGCACCATGGAAAGTAGATAGTTGTTAGAGTAGTGCATTCGTGATATATAACACACCGAGGTGTACATAATGGGGCACCCTGGTGCCTTGATAATTACTATGCACCGAATAAAATAAATTTCACTTTGCATGTGGTGCATAAGATATGTGTGTACACCGTTACTAATGTGTTACTGTTTTTCAGGCACAACGAAGATTAATTTTTTTTTGGACAAAAATTGTGTTTGCATATTTTTAAATAAATTTCTCATTGACTAAAAAAAATTATGTTTTTATGTATGATGTTGATGTAATTTATATGTTAATTATGCAGAGATGTCAGCGCATGGAGGAGAAACAACAAAGACTGGACTAGTACAATATGGTTCGGGAGTGGGAGGCCGGAGAGAGGGAGAGAGATTTGTACCCTTGGGCTAGTACTGCAGCTACGCAACTCCTCTTTAGGAATGTATGCCTCCTCAAGTACTACGAGGAGGCTACATATCTGAAGGGGAGTTCCACCTTTCCTGTGCAGTTGATTCGTCGATGGGATGCCCATCAACATGCATTCATAGTTGGTCCTCATCAGTGGTATCATCCTACCGAGGAGGATATTTATTTTATCGCTCGACTATCTAGGAGAGGGGAGGATTTTCCCCAGTTTCCTAATGTCCCAGTGGGTGTTGCAACTGAGAGTAATCTTGCCTACTCTCAGAGGTATATTGCACACGATATACCTTCTCCTGGTGATTTTCATGTGGCTGGTGGATAGTTACGCATCGCCTCGTTCGATGTAAAGGACGTTAGGTGCCTCTCAATGTTACTGTCGACCATTTCACACTTTATTAGTGATGATCAACACATTAGTTGCACGCTTTTATATTATGTTGATTCTTTAATACAAATGCCACAACCTATTAAGTGGTATGTCATTTTCTTGAGGAAGTTTTGTATAACACTGGATAGATGTCGTGTTATGATAGATGGGAGGGAGAACTTCCCATTTTCTTCAGAGTTATTTTGTTTTCTTTTTGAGAGGTTTCCAGAGACGAGAATTAATTTTTTCCATGGGCCTCCTAGGCCGATGATCGAGGTGTGGATGCACATGTGGGGCGAGATGATGCCCAAGAGGGGCATGCCCGATTTTCCAGCTAGGATTTTCATGGAGTCACTTGATCTATTATCTAGTGAGGAAGATCACGTTTTCATGATGGTGTCGTGCCCTTACGCAAGGATGGATTGGAAAGGATGTATCAACATCCTCTTCACAACGGATGAGCCACCAGATGATTGATGTAAGATTTAAATTAACATTGTTTTTTCATTTTATTGTCTTACTTAATTCGAATAAATTTATTCTAGCATGTTCTTTAACATATTTTATTAAAAATTTTAATTAAATTGTCGACTAATTATTAACTTGTGTTATATTTTGCAGATGTTAGCACATTTTTTGGGGACATGCCTCCTCCCTCGCCACCTAATGTAGATGAGGAGATGGTTGAGGCTGCGGTGGGTCAGGGTCCTCAACCGCATATACCACCCAACATGCGGCGTAGGCCAGATCTCAGATATAGGATGGAGGTGTGTGACAGATTGAGTGTAGTTTTGGTTGGCGCGGGAGTCTGCCTTGTCCAAATGAGAGACATTAGGGCTGACCCTAATCTCTTGCATCTCTTGACAAACTTTTCGTGCGATATGATGTATCTTATGCGTCATATTGTTGGAGTTGTCAGGTTATTGGTAGGGATGAGGGATGACATGTCCTCCAACACTGATGATGATGAGGGTGGTGATGATGATCATCAGGGTGGTGATGCTTGTGCTTCTGCTTCAGTACCTCCTCCTAGTCCTCCTCTAGGTGATAATATTGATCATCAAGATGGTGATCATGGCGCTTCTTCTTCAATACCTCGTCCTTGTCCTCCAGGTGCTGATGTTGATAAGGGTGCAGGTGATCATGGAGATGTTGTAGATGAGTGTGGTGATGTTGCAGATCAGGGTGGTGATGGTGATTCTGCTTCAAAACCTCCTCCTTCTTCACCTCGCCCAAATGAGCAAGGCACATCACCTATTCCTCCACAACATGCTTTGCCTGAGAGACTACGACTATATATTTAATTATAACAATTATTTTACTTGTTCATATATATATATATATATATAACATTTTTTTTTTGTTCATGTTGATGTACTTAATTTATATGTTGATGTTGATGTTGATGTTAGGTCATGTTATATAATTTTCTCCATAAAGTAAAGTACTCTTAATTTAGTACTTTATTTTTGAATATATCTAAAATAAAGTGCTCATGTCTAAAACAAGTGAAATTAGTAGCAAAGCTACTTATACCTGACTTTTAGAAATGTTTTGATATATTAACTGTATATAGTAAAATGATAGATTTAAATAGGTTAGATTACAACAGTTTTAATTAAGTTATTATGTTGTCATTTTTATATTTGAACATGATGAAAATAAAAATACCTAGTTTATCGTGTTTTTGTAGTTAAGAGGTCTTGAAAAGTAAATAAGTTATAAAAAAGGGTAAAGATATGTCTTATGTTATTAATTAAAGTTTGGGAAAGTTAAAAGTAAATTATATTAATCTTCAACCTTACTTTGTATCACAATTTTACAAACTAAAATACCAAGTTTATCATGTTTTTGTAGCCAAGAGGTCTTGAAAAGTAAATAAGTTATAAAAAAGGGTAAATTTATGCCTTATGTTATTAATTAAAGTTTGGGCAAGTTAAAAGTAAATTATACTAATCTTCAACCTTTGTATCACAATTTTACGAACTAGTTTACTTGAAAGTATGATGTGAGATTTAGTCCTCATTTTGAGAATATTGCTTTTGTTCATACGTTCATAATGAACAATTAAAAATAGTTATGATAAGCTCAATTAGCATTTATAAAATATTTGTGATATTTTAACTTCCTCTTAATTGTAATTTGGTCATATTTTTTTATATTCCTATAATTAATACAAGTCTCAAAATTTCTAATTCAACATTTTTTTGCTATACTATAATGATGCATGAATATCAAACTTAACCAAGAAAATAAACTGGGAGTTGGTCAATTCATAAAATGCCATGGGATGAAAGAGTGTGTCACCTTTGTGACACTAAGAAGGTTGAAGATGAAAAACACTTTCTCTTAGATTGTCCAGCCTATACCCAGATTAGATCTCGTTTTCAAAATATTTGTCAGACTACCAACCTTCCTAACCTCTTAACTCAACAAAACTATGGTGATATTGGAAAACTTCTCTTAATGCTTTTCGAGCATAAAAACAAAATTCTAAATATTCGCAAGTAATCACTTACCCTCTTAAGGTCCGATAGACCAATTCGGTCTTAGTGAACGTTAATCATCATCATCATCATCATCAATTAAAGTTTGGGCAAGTTAAAAGTAAATTATATTAATCTTCAACCTTACTTTGTATCACAATTTTACAAACTAGTTTACTTGAAAGTACGATGTGAGAATTTGTCCTCATTTTGATTTGTTCATAAGTTCAAAATGAATAATTAAAAATAGTTATGATAAGCTCAATTAACATTTATAAAATATTTGTGATATTTTAATTTCCTCTTAATTGTAATTTGGTCATATTTTTTTATATTCCCATAATTAATACAAGTTTAGAAATCTCTAATTCAACAATTTTTTACTATACTATAAGGATGCATGAATGTCAAACTTAATTGTTGTTGTAATCGATATTAAGAATTGAATTAGCTATTAGGAGTTGTAAAATTTATATCCAATTAGCTATTAGGAGCCGTAAAATTTGTTACCCCCAAATAAAAAGAGGGGATGAAGATAGAGGATAAGGGACAAAAAAATGTTATGATCTACATGTTTAATTCAATTTTTAATTATATATTTATTATTATTATATATTATATGTAATATAAAATTAATATATAATATAATATATTATATTTATTATATTATTTATATTATATTATATTTGTTTATTATATATTATATTATTATATTTATAATATAACATTAATATATAATGTATTTGATTTTTATGTAATATCTTAAGTATATATTATTATATGGGTTTAGAGAGAATGACACATGCATTAGTTATTTAAGGAGAATGATGTTTTTTTTTTTTAAACTCACTCAAGAGGTCATTTTAGATCTTAATACTCCCCTAATTAGTATGTATGAACTCACAATTAAAAACTAATACAATATAATATGATATGGTAATGATAAGAAATAGTGGGTAACAAAAATAAATTTTAAAATTATGATATAAAATATTTGATATTTACAATACAATAATAGATTGTTTTTTAAAGTAAAAGTTAAAATTAAAATACTGAAAGTTCAAATATCATCTAGATTTACAATGGAAACATATTTATATCATTTACACATAACATTTAATTATATCATCCAATAAAAAAATTAATAATATTTCATATGAAATATTAAATACTAGAAACATCWTTTTTTTAATAATCAAAATATTAAATCCACTATAGATTTGAAAACATAAAAGAAGTWATTAAAACATAAAACATGTATAATATATCACTCTCYGTTGTCATCTCCYTGATTATCTTCCTTGCTTGGCATGATAKCAATGTTGTTCTCAAAAACATGTTTTGATCTAGGGTCATGTCTTAATACAAACCACCAATCCCTATCCAACACATCTGGGTAAAAAAACACTTAGTTGCAGTGTTTTGGGAAAACATAAGGCTCCTTAGCTTCATCCCACATATTTTTATAGTTGATACATATCATCCCACTATAACGATATTTATTTACATTATTTCGATCAAAGGTGTCCCACCACTTGCACCTAAAAATAACACGTTGGAAAGAAGAGAAGTCCACTCGAATGATCTCTTGTATCTTTCTGACGTAACCTAACTTCCCCTGTATGGTGTTTTGATTGTAGTGGATAGCACGACTAGATTGGTCGAGCTCAACTTCCACTCCATAGTCTTATGTCACATGTCCATCATCGACATCCTCTGTGCAAAAATGATGTCCATATGCCCACATAGATGGGAACAAATGCACCTATAAAAAAGTGAACAAATCACACTGTCAACACATGTCTAATAACCTGACCATTAAAATATAAAATAACATAGATGTACTTACAATTCAAATGTGCATTACAAAGTTAAAAATTATGTACACAAAGATATTATTACTGAGTTGCTACAACCAATCCCTATGTTTAGTGCATCCTCTTCTTCTTCACACGAGTAACAATCGGATGCACCATATTTCTCTTTGACTTGGTCAACAACCCAAGTGTTGGGGCATATCATTGACATATTTTCTTTTAAATGATCAGGATAAGGCATGCTTCTACCATTCAATCACCTGAATTCTTTTCTGTCACTTTCCCATTTCTTCCTATTCTATTTGTACAATGCGACCCATGACTATGATGCGTCCGAATTGTAAAGAATGAATTTATTGATGGCATCAATTTCTAAATTCGTTGATGTAATCATGAAATGAAACCAACATATAGTACATATGAGATCATGATCAAAATATACATTATGAAGTTCAGTGTGAATAGTTACTTGTAGAAATTCGACAAACGATAAGTCACTTACTCTTTATCAAGCACCTTTTTCCATTCATTTGGAGAATCTCCCCTTCTCTTTTGTCTTCATCCCTTTTGTTGTCCCAAATCACTGCCCCTGGTGTGTTGTCGATCTTCTTGATGTACTCACTTGAATAATAGAAAGACTCATATGATATGTACCCCTCTGCCATAGACCCCTTGGGTTTTTCCGTTTAACAAACAAATCCTTTCAATTTCTTCATGTACCTCTCTAAAAAGAACATCCAACGACAGAAGACCACCCTGACTAATTCAACCTCATATACTAGGTGAATTAGAAGATGCACCTACAAGTCTATGAAACTTGGTGGGAGTTCCTTCTCAAACATACAAACAATCTGAGCTATCTCTTGACACCACCGTGGAATACTAGCCATATGAATCTCCTTTGATGTGATCCAACGTACAAATGAAAATAATTTAGATATGGCACCTTAGGTCATGGGTGAAGTCATGGTTCATACACCCACACACAAGCAAAAGATAATGACACTACAAAGTAAACAGATAGAAATTATTTATGTTTTATCCCATGGCATTAAATAAAAATTACAAATAATAAAATCATATTTTTGACATACGTCTTACCTTTAGAAGGTTCAAATGGTCATGTGATTTCAACCCCGATAAATGGTCTTGACGCATAGTGAAGCAATGTTGTAGGGAAGACCCATATAAATAAGGCACCTTCACACCCAATATAACTTCCTTTACCAAAGAAAGATCTTATTTATTTAGAATCCATGGGACATTACTTTCTTTGAAAGACCAAGAGGGACCAACATCTCCTCTACTTTCTTATCTTGGCCAAGGTTTCTTTTTAGTTTTTGAAGAAATAAGATCGCTCCTCACAACTAATGTGTCACTTTCTTTCGATGATATGTGCCTCCATAAAGAATATGAAACATTTTTAAATATATGCATGGGATCTAATCAATGGGAAATATTAATATGCTCCCAATATGGGAGCTCAAAAGAGATAGATTTCCTTTTCATCCCAATGGGAAATTTCTCAACATAGGTGTCGAAGAATTCTAGATCATCGAACATAGGCTGTCCATTTGAATCGAACATTTCTGTAATCTCCTTCTCCTTCTATCTCTCATATGCTCTAAGCCATTATGTTGGTGTCATTATTTCAGGCCTTTAGGTTCTCTCTGGTTTACCATTGAAAGCAAATGTTTCTCTTCTATAAGGGTGTTCTTATAGGAGGAATACCCTCGAGCATTCATACGCTGACTTTCGTAGGTGGTTGGACCACCTAGCCTTCAAAGAAGGTCCACAACATTTCCATCTATGAGAGCCTTTAGTTACAAGACCTGCAAAATTATTGTATACATAGCACGTTAGCGTTTAAGAATAAAATGTCAATCACAATGAAGTAGATATGCAAATAAATATGGTTACGTATATAAACAAATCAATAAACATGTTAATTACCAGAGAAAACTCCTAAGTTTGGATAATCATCTGTGGTGTAAGCACATATGCCATACAACGTAAAACTCCTCTTTGTTGCGATGGGTCTTGATACATCGTATACATGTATCCCTTCCCATAATTCCTTCAATTCATCTACCAATGGTTGTAGGTAGATATCCATATTCTTCACTTGTCTTCTACTAGGGACTATAAGAGCCAACATAAGATGTTCATTCTTCATGGACAACCATGGGGGAATATTGTTATTGATCACTACTACAGGCCAAACATAATAGTTAGTGTTTTGGAGGGAATATGGGTTCACACCAGGGGTGATTTTAAGAACCCCCCCTAAATTTATATGTATAATAAATGGGCGAATCCCCATGATACATAGGAAAAATTGAGGGCTATTTTATCAATAATATAAAATCTATATATAATTTTTTGGCGAATATTTTAGTCAA
>ML807145.1:7845-99116 GCA_009831015.1 Picea engelmannii
GTGAAGTTGCAATGCAGGAACAAATGATATGAGATTTACAGCTTGTTGTTGCACAAAGCGCACCTGAACGAGCCCGAAAAGCCTATTTTGTTTAAATTATCCCATGTTAGGATTTTTTTGTGGGCCAGCTGCTAGCAAAAGATGTTAATTTTTGGGGGGTTGTTTGAGTTCTAGATCTCTTTCCAAATGGTCGATTTGGGGGGGATACCACTGTCTTCAAGGAGCTTCTTGTATCATGATTTTACTGTGTACCCCTCTTTCCCCCAACTTTTGTCATCCTTATTTCTTAGATGGAATGGAACAGATCCTAAAATGTTTTGGAGGAATTGTTTGGCATCTTCTGTCAATAAGGGAGGGACTTCCCCCGGATTCCAACTTTCCCAATTTCCATTTGGGTGCCAATTTGATATGTCATAGAGGGTGTCTCTTCCTTCCAAGGTTAACCAATGTTTAAACTGATTCAAAGAGGGGATTTTTTATAGGATTCCACTATCTGAGTAATTGTCCTCCCAGATCTTGATTTTTTTCCCATTGCCTAGGTCCCAATTCAGGTGGGTTTGTATTAGAGGGATGGATGCCCAAATTAGCTTCTAGATAGGCGAACCTACTTTCCCAAGATTTGCTCCTTCCACACACCTTTTTTAATTTGTGTTCATGTATTTGTTGCAGAGCACTTTCTTCCACCATTCCTTGCCACCTATGACGATTCTCCATATTACCTTTGCTCCTAAAGCTAGATTTAGCTTTTCGGGATGTCTTATTCCTAGCCCCCCATTTTCTTTTGGGGCACAAGTGGTAGCCCAATTTACCATATGGAAAAAAAATTCATTATCTTTGCCCCCTTGCCATAATAATTTTCTTCTAATTTTGGTCAATTCTTTTTTAATTCCAGCCGGGGCATGGAGGGATAAAAATTGGAAGATTGGGAAGGATGAGAGGACTACTTTTATTAGAACCACCCTTCATGTTGGATTTAACCAAGTGGATCCCTAGATTTCAAATTGATCCTTTAGCTTTTGGAGGATACTCTTCCAAGCCTCCCCAGGTAGGGCCTTGATGCTTATTGGCGTGCCTAAGTACTTGAAGTATTTCCAATCCATAGTGAAGGGGAATTGGAGGACATGTGTAATTCTTGCCATTGTTCCTTCTTTTACATTCCAAGCATAGATCTGGCTCTTATGTTTGTTAATGAATCCTCTCGAGGCTTGTTCATATTGATCCAAGGCAGTTTTAAATCTTTGGGACATTACATGAGAGGATCCTCCAAGGAGAAGGGTGTCCTCAGTGAATTGATATTTGTTTATTCTTCTGACAGCCCTCGCAATTTTTAGCCCCGGGAAGTTTCTAGTGATCCTTTCTTGTTCCAGCCTTTTGTTTAGATTTTCTTCCATTATAACATACAGCATCAGGGACAGAGGAAAGCCTTGTCTGAGACCTCGTGTGGCTTGGAAGAACGATGTTGGGTGTCCATTGATCAAAGGATCTATCCACGGGGTCAAGATACAATCTTTGATCCAGGAAATGAAGGAGCTTTGGAATCTGAATTTGCTAAGCACTTCATAGAGAAATTCGTGATTTACTCTATCGAAGGCGTTTGCCATGTCGATTTTAATTATCATTCCTTTTTCTTTGTTTGTTACACTGGTATGGATTGCTTCCTAGACCAGGATTATGTTGTCCCAGATTTGTCTTTCAGTCACGAAGCCCCCTTGAGTGGGGAGGATAATTCTTGGAAGAAGGTGATTCAACCTGGATGCAATAATTTTGGTAAGGATTTTGTAGGACGCATTACATAGGGATATGGGGCGAAAGAGGTCAAAGGTGTTTGCGTTTTTGTCTTTGGGGATCGGTGCCAAGAAGGAGGATTTAGTGGCTCCCCCTATCTTGCAATTTTCATGGACGTATCTAATCATATGTAGTAAGTCCTTTTTACCAATTTCCCAACAGTGTCTGTAGAAGTGGAGAGTGAACTCGTCTAACCCGGGTGCTTTATCTAGATCAAAGTGGAAAACTACTTCTCTGACTTCCTCTTTTGTGACTTTCTTTACTAGACCTTGATTTTCCTAGTCCATTATTATTTGGAGGATCGGCTCCATAAAATTTAGTCTTTGAGCTTTATTATCTTCGCCATATTGAGTGTAGACAGTTTTGAAATGGGAGGAGGCTTCAATTTTTATCTCTTCGAAAGAGTTAATTGTTTCCCCCGAGGCTTTTTAATTTCATCTATTGAGTTTCTATGTTGTCTTTCTTTGGCATGTTTATGAAAGAAGGAGGTGTTTTTGTCACCTTCTTTGAGCCACAGGGCTCTAGACTTTAGTCTCCATTCCCTTCCTTCGTTGTGAAGTGCCTTTAAGTAATTCTGGAAGTATATTTTCTCCTGCTCCAGATGTTCAGGTTGTACTTCCTTGGCCTCAATATCCATATTGATCTCTTCTAATTTTTGTTTGTGTCACTGTACTTCTTCCTTTGTGCTGAGGAAGGCGACTTTTGCCCAATCCTTAGGCTTGTTTTGTTTTTTTTTTTGTTTTTTCTCCCAGATAAACACTGGGGTTTCGTTCACCCAAGTGGACCAGGTTGAGGAGATTAAGGAGAGAAAGTTAGGAGAGTCCATCCATAGGGGATTGAATCTAAAGGGGATGGGTCCAAGGTTTTCATCCTTTTATAAGGTGAGAGCTATGGGGCGATGGTATGAGATTCCCCAAGGGATAATTTGGGAGGTGATGGCAAGTGGGTGAAAGAGGAGGGAGTTGTGGATGAGGAAGTGATCCAGTCTAGCGGTTATGTGTCCCACCCCTGTCCTTTTGTTGTTCCAAGTGTATTTTCCTTTGGAGGGTTTGACATCAAAAAGATCAAGTTTCGAGACCAGATCCTCCATATTTTCTCTAAACTGATCTCTTACAATGGACCCCCCCTTTTTCTCCCCTTGATATAGGGTTGTGTTTAAATCTCCAGCTATTATATAGTTTTCTTGAGCATCCACATCCTTTAGTTTCATTAGTTTTTCCCAACAATCTTTATTTTCCATAATATTGTTTGGCATGTAAACATTGAAAATAGGATAGATAATACCTATTTGGAAGTGCTTTAGCTTTACCACCGCCCAGTGTCTTGAATCCACTCTTTGTTTCTCCTTGAAGGTTTGAGTGTTTCAAACTGTGCAGATCCCGCCTAAGGCACCTCTCGCGCTTAGCGTCGCTCCACTGCTAGGGTTCCATATTTGTTTTATTTCTCTGACGGCCTCTTCGCCCTGGAGTTTCGTCTCCGGAATTAAGAGGATTTGGGGTTTTTTTGTTCTAATTAGCTTTCTCATTGCTTCTTTTTTTTTTTTTGGCCCAGACCTCTGCAATTCTAGGAGACAACCTTCATTACTTACTATTGTTCTTTGTGTCCCATCTTTTCGAGGGATGAGGCTGCCCCTTGGTTGGATGGGATTTCCTATTTTTCTCTTATTTTCTGAGAATTTCTTCCAACATTGGTTGGGTTACTAGTTCTTTGTCCTAAGTGGTCACTTTCTCTCTTCTGGCTTTATTTGTTTTTCTTCCTACTTTCGTGTTTGGACCAATATTAGGTATTTCTATTTCCATTTCTTCTCTAGATTCTTCTTGGTTGTCTTCTTCCTTCTCTTGATGGATGAATGGAAGATGGGGGTCTAGATCTTATGCCTGGATCTCAATAACTGTGTCCGGGTCTTGAGTGTTTTCTTCTCTGTTTTCCTTGGAGTTGATCAGCTCTAGATCCAGGGTTTCCAAGGATTCAAATTTTTTCTTGCTACTTTCAGCTTCATATTAGATCTATATTATAACCTTCCCTTTACTTGGTGATGGGGATCCAGTGTTGTTTTTGCATTCTGGTTGCGGGTTTCCTAGTCTGTTCACCATTTTTTTGTGTTTTTCTTGTTGCCATTGTTCAGATACCTTGTTTTCTGGATGCTCCTGGGATGCCTTGGGGCAGTTTTTGGGAAAGTGACCATATTCATGACAGTATTTTCATTTAAATGGGAGTTGTTGGTAGTCCACCATTTGGATGTAATTCCAACCATATAATATGAGTTGTATTGATTCTAGTAGTCCTTTTTCAGATCCACTTCGACACGTAACCTTTCACAATATTGTAGGGTATCTCATGGTTCGGCTCGATCAATGAACCTACCCAGGGAATTACCTATGTTTTTTATTGTTTCGTCATTCCAGCGGTGTAGGGGTAGGAAGGGAAGCATAACCCAAACTGGCATAGCAGAGGGGATATCGTTCTCTAGACTGAAGTCTGGTGTCCACTTGTCCAGATACATTCCTCTAGTCCCCATGAAATATGGACCATTTTGGAATATCATATCACAATCTGCTTTACTTTCAAAGAGAAAAACATAGAATCTCTTTCCACAGAAGGTTGTAGAGAGTTGTCCTTTGATTTTTTTCCTCTAGTTCTGATCCATCCATAATGCCATAGCTTTGGGGGATGGCCAGTGTCCTGTAAATTGACCTATTAATCTGTTTTCATCCAATCGAAGAGTAAAGGGCCGCAACGAGGTAGAGTGGACCGCCACCTTTGGGATTTCTTCTAATATTTTGACAAACCAGGAGGTTTTCTCTGCCTTAATTGATTTCATATATGAGGAGATCAACATCTGAAATGCTGTTAGATCGGGCGGCTGTGGGGGTTGGGGGGGTAGCGATCCCAAGGCCATGGAGGCTAGTGATGAGAACCCTAGGCCCTATGAGGGGACTCTCGAGGAGAGAACCTCAAAGTCATATGAGCATGTTCAGTAGTTTGAATTATATTCCTCTCTAGATATTGAGCTTTGCCCTTGCTCCAAATTTAAATTGTCATGTATCGTTGAAGTAATTGGTCTTATGATTAGGAAAGGGTTTTTAATGAGGTCATGAAAGCGAAACATATTTCACTTGATGGTGTTCTTAGAGCTTTGAATACCCCTGTTGTTAGTGTTCCATGATTTTCCTTTCATTTAACTATAGAGGGTTGACAAGGCCTACAAAAAAATAGACCTTGAAGAGATTGGTGGAGGTTCATAGTCCTAAGTTTATCTTATTGCAAGAGATTATGGGAGAAGGTGGGGTAATTGTTAGTGACCTTGAAAAAATATTTTGGATTCGGTATTTTTGTTATATTGATGTTAGGGGTAGTTCTGGGAGTTTAATTATTGGTTGGAGGAATAAGTCTTTTATTTTTCTAGTTGACGGTCTTTGAATCAAATTTGTCTCCAATCGTCTTTTCTCAAGAATTAGGAAGAGAGATAATTGTTTTCAAAATTTATGGAATAAATGCTAATAGAATTAGAAATTGGGAAAATATTTTTAACTGGGACTAGCCTAGTGTTGGCATGTAGTGGGAAGACCTGGGGTTCAAAATTAAATCACCAACAAAACCCTAAATATATTGTCCCTTTCAGCATCAACCACACGCAGATGAAGTCTCACTCGAGGTACCTATGGGGACTACAGGAACCAGGTTTCTGTAGCCATGGGGGAACATGAGGCAATCGTCTAATACGTTCAACTTAACATTCATTCAAAATGTAATATACCATGTGTGTGAACTCATAACATCATAATAATATATGACAGATTCATATTACTTAACCATTCATAGGTGCACAGAAGCATCAAACACACATTTATTTTAACCATTAAGCATCTATTCTATGTGCACAAACAAACATAACAGAAAGAAAACACATCAAAGAATCCATAACAACACAAAGAATTAACGTGATTCACCCCAAACTAGGATACATCCACAATGGTTGGATTCTTATATTATTCATTCCTCTTCAGTTCTTACATCAGGTGTGCATTGTGCTCTTATCAGATACATCAATTCTACCCAAACATTCCCTAGTCATCCGCACATACAGTCACACTTCATTATCCAAAACTTTGAACCTCTAATCATGAACTTTGAACTCTCTGAACTCTCTGAACTCTCCCTACTTAAAAACCCATTACATATTTATAGTATTACAATAGGGCTTGGATCATTACAAAGTGGACAAAATGTCCCAAAACTCCTAACTAACTTTTTCCTTCCATGAACTGGTTCCTGAAAATGCGCTAACTTTCCTTCACACACGATGCTCCTTTGTTGACTTATCGTGCGATCCACTCTTGTGTGATTCCCAAAACTTACCCAAAATTGACCTACGCCAACACCTAGTTTGGGTCATATTGTAATGGGAGGATATCTCAACTTTTCTCTTGGAAGCTCGAAGGTTTGGGGTCCATCTACTCAAGTGAATGTTTTATTGGATTTCTTTCTAAAGAATTTGGAGGAGGTGGGTTTAATTGATATTGAACCTATAAAATTAAATCCAACATGGATAAACAAAAGGTTTGGAGTAGACAAGATTGCTAAAAAATTAGAAAAATTCTTACTATCTAAATCATTTTTGGAATAAGATGTTAGATTTAAGCATTGGGTAGCTTCAAGGGGGGATTATTATCATTTTCCTATTCTGTTGGAGATGGATTAAGTTGGGAAAATGTCACCTAGACCCTTCAGATTCAATCTAGAATGGCTAGAGGAGGGGGGGGGTTCATTTTGATTAAGGAAGAGTGGAAACTTTTGATGGATTTTCAAGGGAATCTACTTCTCTCGAATTTGAAGAAAAAATGAAAAAGGTCAAATATGCCACTATTAATCGGGTGCACTTGAAAAAAGTAAAGGATATGAAGGAATTAGTGGATTTTGAGGGAAAATTAAAGGATTAAAATATAATGATGATGGGGGGAGTATTTCTTTATGAGGTGTCAAAATATGAAGTTAACTTGTTGTAACTAAAAAAAGGAATTTATTGTATGAATGAGAGGTTTCCTATATATTAAAGTGTCGTTCTCTTTGGCTCTCCAAAGGTGATGAAAACTCAAAATTATTTCATCATTATGCAAATCATAGAAAGAATATCAACACTATTTAGGAAGTGGTGAAGATAGATGGAATGGAGGTCTTCATTTTTAAGGATATAGCCAAATTAGGAGTGGAACATTTTGAGAATATATATAATGCTAAGCACATTTCCTCCATAGTAGAGGTGGTTAGAATGACATATTTTTCCCTACCTTTTACAATGTTGAAGAAATGTGGAGTTGACGGAGGAGGTGTCTAGGGATGTGCTATCACAAAATGTGTACTTTGATCAAAGGAAAGGTTAATGGAAAGAAAATTGGTGTAACTGGAGGTTATCCTATCACTGTCACCTCAATAGGATGCCTCTTTCTATTTAGGGTTGATGGCCCAGGGGAGACGTCCCCGGTGACCCGGGGGTTTGAGAAGGCAAGGTTAAGATGTCTATGAAAATTTCCCCTCTCACACTGATCAGAAAGTCTAGGGTTTTTAACCAATGAAGTAGTGAAGTATCAAGGTGTACATGCCTGGAACATATCAAAAAGAAAATATATCCTTCGCAAGTACGACTTGTTGTTAGTACTTCATAAAACCACAGACTTTATCAATAAAAGAAAATGGTTGATATAATGGTGAAGCAAAAATAAATTTGTAGCAGCAATATTTATGAGACAATAGCTTCAAAATAAGTGTCTTAAAATGGTTTCAAGATGACCAAGAATAATCAACCATTAACGTCAAAATACCAGCATTTGTCAGAAGCAAGTAAGGAAGTGCATTAATCAACTTTTTCAATTGCTTTTAGATTCTTTTAGTGCTGCAAAATATGGTTGTAGCTTGCTTTAGTAACAACAACAACAAAGTTAGTAGATTAGGCTATTCTAATGTTAGGAGTGGTTAGTAGAAAGCTTAAGGTATAGGTTTTGGTAGTCATTTTGTGTCAATCACTCAATGGAAAGTCTTAGATTAGTGCCTTTAGGAAAAATGGAGTCTATTAGGTGGCAGAAAATCTTGAAGAAAAAAATGATAGTAAGAGAACCAAAGACAAGAGAGGTCAATAGTTGAAATGTTGGTAACCCAAGGCTTCAACTACCAAACCCTAGGGGGGGAATAACTACTAGGGTGTAGGTAACCCTAGGCCCTAGTAATTTTCCTCCTTATTTATCTCAAGGATGAAGTAATGATGGCTTAGATGAAGAAATAATGTGCTAGGGTGTTGCAATGGAAAGGCCCTTAGCAAAGCTTCAAGAAAATTGACTTCTTGGAAAAATCTAGTAGGTGAAAGCTTTTAAAGCAAGGACAATAACATGTGCTTGGCTTCCTAGGGTTTTAAGATAGAAATTTCATAATATTAATGTGAATGCAAGATAAACATAACCATAACCATTCAATGAAGAATAATTGCATAAATCTTACTTACATTCATCAAGAATCATCAAGAAAAAACCCTAGTTGAACACTTCCACCAAGAAAATTTCTAAAATAGTCCAAAATTAGCCTCCTTCAACAAATGTGCACTAAATTTTAGTCATGTAACCCCAAATAGGGTGAAATTTTCAGACCTCACCAAGTGTGAGTGAAAGATGATGAAAATTACAAGGGCAAAAAGCCTTATTTATACAGTTTCAGTGACTAGATTAGGTCAAAAAGGCCGACATGGCCAATTTACATGTAATATCCAGTTTTTAAATTAAATGATATAAATAAAAACTAAATCAAGAAGAAAAGGTGATGTCATGCCCCTTTAGGGTGACATTAGGCTTTCTTAGGGAAACGTTGGCCTCCATGAGAAAAACATTAGACCTCCTAGGGCCTCTAGATCAAACCACATGTGCCACTTGGCACACAACTACCTACAAAGTGTCCAAAACATTGGGTGACATCATGGGTCACATGGGTGACTTCATGGGCCATTCAAGGCATACATCATAGTGATAATGGAAATACCCCCTGGGTCCAGGCCTGCCAGGCTGTCTCTAGTGGAACGTCCTCATCTCTCTCTAGTGAAAACCTCTGATCTGCCTCTGCCCCCGGCTGGGGTCTCAGCATCCATCTGGTGGGATTTTATCCCTATGGAGGTCTAAACTAATCATCTCCCCATGTGTACCTGTTTGTCGGGTGTTTCCCTGCAACAATTAAAAGTACGCTCTCCATGGGCTCATAAGTCACAAGGATCATATAAATGGAAATCACATCTAATAATCAAGTTATTTAAACATGTACATGAAACCCCCTTTCCTAGACAAGTTCTCAATGATGTTATGCTATTCTACAAGCCAGGTTTGGAGGGGACATTAGGATGTATTATTAGGATAGTGCTCATTGGATGTGGGATGTTTCTGGGTGAAGAAAAATCTAGGCCATGTAAGTGGGTGAGGTGGTAAGGGATGTATGGGCAATGGGTGCAGTGATGAAAGGGGAATGTATGGCTTACCTGAGAGTTCCTTTGAAGAGGGCAAGGTGCACCTTGTCATGGATGCAAATGTTTCCAAGCCCATTCATGCCTTTTTTATCTTTTTATATTATTGCTTTTTCTTTCAAGAGACTAGTTAGGGGACACTTCCCTGGTGTGGTGACTAGTGATGAAAATGTTACCCACAAGCATTTCACGGAGATGGGAAGGTTGGCTCGTGATGAGACCCCCTTTCTCTTGTCTATTCCACTAAGAGCCACTACCCTGGTGTGGTGACCAAATGAATGGTAGTGTCATACCGCTACATGCTCATGGACCTAATAGGTTGGCTCATGATGAGACCCTCTATCCTCCAATTAGATCTTGATTTATTATTTTTATGGGTCCCTTTGTTTCTTGTTGAGAAGCCTTTTATTGCTTTCTCGGGGATCCCTGGGTGAAGAATCTGAAGGTTTCATTGTTTTGGATTTTATCTTTCTCCAGCTACTTTTACCCTCTGGGCCTTTAGCCCCTTCTTCCCACAAGGTAAGGTACAACCCTTTGCTAGCTTGGAAAACCCAATGCATGAACCAATGTATGGGATGGATGAGAAGGAAAAAGATGAAAAGTGGTAAGTATGTTGGGAATGGACAATGACCTTTCATGAACCCCCCACCCGCCCCCAAGTGGAAACTCAAATCCTATGGGAAGCAGCTTACTAGGGCATGCTATCATTCCCCCCAGGTGTGGAAAATTGGAAAGGCATAAGGTCCAAGCACATGTTAGAAGTAAAAATAATTAAATGCACACATTCAAATGTTTTGAGAATCAAAGTGACACATACCATAATACCTAGAATCATTACCTCATGGAGAAAGACCCACTGTTGTTGAAGGACCAGGATGATGGGATGGATCTTGTTGCTAACAAGGTGGAGGTGCTAAAGAAGAAGAAGTATGGGCCCTTAAGGGCCAGAATCAAGTCAATATGGCTCTCGGTACTCCATGTCTAGGACCTGTGGGCCTCGAGACATAATCTCATTATTTATCCCTAGGCTAGGGGATAACATCTGGCTCCAACTCGGGGGCATGTGCTCACCATAGAGCGCATGATAACCTCATCATCTATGGAATAACCTATGATCTGATTTATCTCAATAGAAGATTATTAGTAATCATTTGGGGTGCTGATATCATCCCAGGCTCATATATAGTACAAAAAATGAATGCAAGCATATATACAAATGGAAATACAACTACTCTATCATGAAATGCAGATGGTATATACAATGAATGAAAATGAATACCTACTTAGCTGTACTTACTTGTGAAGTCAAGTCTCTACCCCCTGATGGGATTTGAGGAGGTTCCTGCTAACTAGTAATGGGCACCTTCTTCCTTTCAATGTAGACAAATAGTAGGCATCATCCACTGACTTTCTTCCAACTCTGAAGGGTCCAAGCCAAGTGTGCACTTCCCTTGACATTAGTAGGCTCTCCCTTCTTTGTGTACCACATCCATACTATGTCTCCCTCTTTGTAATCCTTGGTTCTGAACTTGGTTTTTTCTTTCACAACCCTAGTGTACTGTCTTGAGGGAGGAGGGTGGAACTCTGTTGTGAAAACTTCTTGTTGGGACGGTTGGATCAATATGCTATCTTCTCCTTTCTTTAATAATTTGAAAACCCCAACTTATTTGTCTTTATATTTGTTCAGGAGTTGTTGATAATCCTCTTTGTTTGGACATTGTATTGGATCAAAGTCTTCTTTTGTAGAAAAAGGCATATCATTAGGAGAAAATTCAGGAAGACTCTCTATGATCGGCTCGTGTGTTTCATCATCTTCATTGTGATCACTAATTTCTTGCACATGGATTTTGGTCATTGGCACATTTGGGAGATGACTTATTATTCCTTCGTTCATAGGAAAATTGATATAAGTGAGGTCCATCTCTAGAGTGCCTCCAAGAATTGCAGCAAATTTCACAGACAACAACATTCCCCACACATCTAGGACATCTACTACTACAATGTCCATATGGATCTCTCTCTTGGGGTATATTCCAAGGAATACTTCCACGTTGTCAATTACCCCATGTGTGGGTATGGATCTAGACTCACACACATTCTTGTAAGTTTATGTGACTTTTAGGCCCAATTGTTCCATGACCTTCAAAGACATCATGTTAGCACCTGCCCCTGAATCCAACATACAATTTTTAAGGAATTTGTTATTCATCAATAAGGTCATCAAGAAAGGTGGGTGTCCATCATATTGGACCCTAAAGTGATCGGCTTGTAGCATAATAGGAGGGTCCATTGGTCCATCAGATCCTTTGAAAAAAATTTCAAATCTTTCTTTGACATATGGTACCTTGATGACTTCTCTCAAGGGGATGGTCACATGCATCTTGGATAATGCCCCTTCAAAGTCAAATTTTAAGTCCACTTTTTCAGTCTTGGGAGGATTCTTAGGAAGGAATATGTTCATGGGTGGAGGCCTTGTTTGTGATGCCACAGGGCTAGTAGAGAGAGGTTGGTTTAATTTCTTTTTTCTAGTATACACTTGAAATTCTTTTTTCTTCAAATTTTCTCTTGATTATTGGTCAAGGTTTTTTATTACCTCCATCCTGGCCTTCCTATTTGCTTCTTTCATGCCTTATTGATGTTCCTCCAGAGTAATATTAAGGTAGATTTGAGGATCCTCGATGGTATGGTCTAGTATGTTTACTTGGTCATGGTTTCCTTTGTTGAAAGGACACACATGCTCCCAGTGTGACTCACTGCATTGCAGGCACCAAGGGTTTTCATCTATTATGTTTGCAGGGGATAAAGTATTTGGAACCTCTTGATCATTCTTTGGTCTAAAAACTTGGTTCCCTTTCTGAAATTGACCCTTGTAAGGAACCCTAGTGGCTTGTTGTTGAGTCCTTTATAGGTTGAGAATCCTATTCATCATTATCTCTTGGGTTTTTACCATGTTATCTACACTCGGTTGCAACTTTTCCAAGCTAGCACTAATGTCTGAGGTCGGTTCAACATTGTGGACTATCTTAGGTTTAGTGTCCATTCTGACTCTTGGGGCTGAGAAAGGTTTGAATCTAGATGATGAAAGGTTGTCTTCAATCCTCGTAGCTAACTCTTAGGCTTCTTGGATTGTTTGAGGGATTTTATCTTTGAGGAGATACCCTAGCTGACCTGTAAAGGCTTTGGTATAAATGAAAAGAAGGAAACTGGCAGAAGGATGATGACTCACAAGGATCTTTTGCAACAAGGTTTCAAACTTGTCATGGAATTCTCTAACGGTTTCATTCTCTTGTTTCACGAGGTTATTCATCCTTATCAGGAGCATGTTGGGGTCTTCCTTGATACTCCATCATTTTAGGAATATTTCCTCTAACCTATCCATGGTTTTAATACTGGCATCAAGGAGACCATTGTACCAATGCCTTGCCCCGTCATGGAGGGTAGCAGAGAACAATTTCATAGCTAAATATTCGGCATCATCACTGATGGGATGAAGCTAGAAGAAGGCCCGAAAATTTCTTATGTGATTTTCGGCATTGATTACATCTTTTTCGGTAAATTTGGGAAACCATTTTTAATACTTAGGGGGAATTTCCCTAGGGCAGCCCGGTATAGTTGTCATGTCTAGCGGTTTGAAAAGCTTGGATGACCATTGTCTTTGGTTATTGGCTTGGTTTGGATTGACGGTCTGAGTTCCTATGCTAGACATTGTGTTTAAGGGAAGATTGGCTCCAAAAAGTGATTTTACTACATGAGAGTTTTGGGGAGGCTTTCTTCTAAAGGACTTGGGAGGGTTGGTGTACCTCCCTGTGGATTATGGAGTTGCCAGATAGTTTTCTTGAAACTTTTCAAAGGGGATGAGGGGATCACCCTCAGTGGAGTCGCCAGGTAATCTTTGTAAAGTAAAGAATTTTGAGGAAAGGCTTACTGAAAAGTGTCGTCTTTGAGGAGAATTGACTCAGTGTTCCCCCGCAACGGCACTAAAATGTTATCGCGCAATTTGTACTTTGATCAAAGGAAAGGTTAATGGAAATCAAATTGGTGTAATAGGAGGTTATCCTATCACTGTCACCTCAATAGGATGCCTCTTTCTATTTAGGGTTGATGGGCCATGGGAGACATCCCCGATGACCTGGGGGTTTGAGAAGGCAAGGTTAAGATGTCTATGAAAATGTCCCCTCTCACAAGTCACACTGATCAGAAAGTCCAGGGGTTTTGACCAATGAAGTAGTGAAGTATCAAGGTATACCTGCCTGAAACAAAGAAATAAGAAAATATATCTTTTGAAAGTACAACTTGTTGTTAGTACTTCATAAAACCACATAATTTACCAATAAAATAAAATGGCTGATATAATGGTGAAGAAAACAGAAATTTGTAGCAGCAATATTTATGAGACAATAGCTTCACAATAAGTGCCTTAAAATGGCTTCAAAATGACCAAGAATAATCGACCATTAACATCAAAATACTAGCATTTGTCAGAGCAAGTAAGGCAGTGCATTAATCAACTTTTTTAATTGCTTTTAAATGATTTTAGTGTTGAAAAAAGATGGTTGTAGTTTACTTTAGTAACAACAGAAACAAAGTTAGTAGATTAGGCTATTCTAATGTTAGGAGTGGTTAGTAGAAAGCTTAAGGTATAGGTTTTGATAGTTGTTTTGTGTCAATCACTCAATGTCAAGTCATGGATTAGGGCCTTTAGGAAAAATGGAATCTATTAGGTGGCAACAAATATTGAAGGAAAAGATGATAGTAAGAGAACCAAAGACAAGAGAGGTCAATAGTTGAAGTGTTGGTAACCCAAGGCTTTAACTACCAAACCCTAGGGGAGGAATAGCTACTAGGGTTTAGGTAACCCTAGGCCCTAGTAGTTTTCCTCCTTATTTAGCTCAAGGATGAAGTAATGACGTCTTAGATGAAGAAATAATGTTCTAGGGTGTTGCAATAGCAAGACCCTTAGCAAAGATTCAAGAAAATCGGCTTCTTGGCAAAATCTAGTAGGTAAAATCTTTTAAAGCAAGGACAATAAGATGTCCTTGGATTCCTAGGCTTTTAAGCTAGAAATTTCATAATATTAATGTAAATTCAAGATAAACATAACCATAAGAATTCAATGAAGAAGAATTGCAAAAATATTACTTACATTCATCAAGAATCATCAAGCAAAAACCCTAGTTGAACACTTCCACCAAATAAATTGCTAAAATAGTCCAAAATTAGCCTCCTTCAACAAGTGTGCACTAAATTTTAGTCATGTAACCCCAAATAGGGTGCAAATTTTAGACCTCACCAAGTGTGAGTGAAAGATGATGAAAAATACAAGGGTAAAAACCCTTATTTATATAGTTTCAATGACCAGGATTAGGTCAAAAAGGCCGACATGGCCAGTTTACATGTAATATCCAGTTTTTACATTAAATGACATAAATAAAACCTAAATCAAGCAGAAAATGTGACTTCATGCCATTTCAGGGTGATGTTAGGCCTTCTTAGGGAAACGTTGGCCTCCAGGAGCAAAACGTTAGGCCTCCTAGGGCCTCTGGATCAAACCACATGTGCCACTTGGCACACAACTACCTCCAAAGTGTCCAAAAAATTGGGTGACATCATGGGCCACATGGGTGACATCATTGGCCTTTCAAGTCATACATCATAGTGAGAAGGGAAAGACTCTCATGGGTCCATGCCTTCTAGGCTGTCTCTCATGGAACGTCCTCCTCTCTCTCTGGTGCAAACCTCTGATCTGCCTCTACCCCCAGCTGGGTTCTCAACATCCATCTGGTGGGATTTTATCCCTGTGGAGGTCCGGCTCTTCATCTCCCCATGTGTACTTTTCTGTCGGGTGTGGCCCTACAACAACAACAAGTACACCCTCCATGGGCTCATAAGTCATAGGGATCATAGCAATATCAATCACATCTAATAATCAATTTATTTAAACATGTGCATGAAAACCCCTTTCCCAGACAAGTGCTCAAAGACATTATGTTATTCTACAAGACAAGTTTGGACGGGACGTTAGGATGTCCTATTGGGCTAGTGCTCATTAGATTTGGTATGTTTCCGAGTGAAGAAAAATCCAAGCCATGTAAGTAGGTGAGGTGGTAAGGGATATTTGGGCAATGGGTACAGTGATGAAAGGGGAATGTATGGCTTACATGTGGGTGCCTTTGAAGAGGGTGAGTTGCACCTTGTCATGGATGAAAATGTTTCCAAGCCCATTCATTCCTTTTTTATCCTTTTATATTATTTATTTTTCTTTCAAAAGACTAGTTAGGGGACACTTCCTTGGCATGGTGACCAATGATGACAATGTTACCCACAAGAATTTCACGGAGATGAGAAGGTTGGCTCGTGATGAGACCCCCTTTCTCTTGGTGATGCCACCAAGAGCCACTACCCTAGCATGGTGACCAATTGAATGGTAGTGTCATACCACTACATGCCCATAGACCTAATAGTTTGGCTCGTGATGAGACCCCCTATCCTCCAACTAGGTCTTGATTTTATTATTTTATGGGTCCCTTTGTTTCTTGTTTAGAATCCTTTTATTGCTTTCTCGGGGATCCCTGGGTGAAGAATCTGAAGGTTTCATTATTTTGGATTTTATCTTTTGCCAAATACTTTTACCCTCTGGGCCTTTATCCCCTTCTTCCCACAAGGTAAGGTACAACCCTTTTCTATCTTGGCAAACCCAATGCTCGAACCAATGTATGGGATGGATGAGAGGGAAAAAGATGAAAAGTGGTATGTATGGTGGGAACAGACGACGACCTTTCATGAACCCCCCCCCCCAGTGGAACTCAAACCCTATGGGAACCAACTTATTATGGCATCTTGTCATTGTCCACAGGTGTGGACAAGTGTAAAGGCATAAGTTCCAAGTACACGTTAGAAGTAAAAAGAATTAAATGCACATATTCAAATGTTTTGAGAATCAGAGTGACACATACCATGATACATAGAATCATTACCTCATGGAGAAAGACCCACTGCTACTGAAGGACCAAGCTGATGGGATGGATGTTGTTGTTGCTGACAAGGTGGAGGCGTTGAAGAAGAAGAAGGATGGGCCCTCCAGGGCCAGGATCAAGTCAATATGGCTCCCAGTACTCCATGTCTAGGACATGTGGGCCTCGAGACATAATATCCTTAGTTATCCCTTGGCTAGGGTATAACATGATGAACTACAAACTATCCTTTATGTTTTTCATAAGGATAAATCCCCTAGTCCTAATGGTTGGATAGTTTATTTTTTCTTTGGGTTTTATGTGATCTTAGAGGGGATTTTATAAGGTTTATTGAGGAATCTAGGTCATTTGGGAAATTCCTTGTATCTTTCAAATCTACCTTTATATACCTTATTCCAAACTTTGATAATCCAGACTCTTTTGAAGAGTACAAACCAATTTCCCTATATAATTACTACAAGCTAATTACCAATATCATTACTAGAAGGGTGAAAAATTTTATTTCTAAATATGTGTTAGGTAAGGAGTTTGGTCTTGTGGAGGACATGTAGATTCATGAAGTAATTGGGGTGGCACATGAAGTCCATCACTCCATCAAAACTAAAAGTCTCAAGACCATGGTGGTAAAAGTGGAGCTACCCAAGGATTATGAAAGAGTTAATTGGTTATTTATAAGATTGATTCCAATCCACTTAGGCTTTGATGTTATTTGTGTGAATTGGGTTATGAGTTGTGTGACCAAAGTCTCTTTCTATGTATTAATCAATGGTGTAGCATCAATATTCTTCAGTTTTGATCATGGACTAAGGAAGAGGTTCCCTTTATCTCCTTTTTTTTGTTATAGTGGTATAAGGCCTGAGAAAGGATATATTAGATGCCAAGAGATCATTATCTTTCATAGTAATTAAGATTGTAGCTTCTTTATTTCTATCACACTTGATTTTTGTTGAATACATCTTGATCTTCTGTAATGGTTCAAGGAGAGATGTGGATAAGCTAAAGGATATCATGGATTTGTATTATTTAGCCACTTGTGTGAAGGTTAATGAAGGTAAATATATTATTTCCTTTAAGGATTATTCTAAAGAATATATGGAGTATTTATCTCATATGTTCCCCTATAAATAGATTGAGATAGAAGTGGTGATTAAATATTTAGGGTTTGTTATCAAACCAAATTACTATTTTAAGAATGATTAGAAATGGTTGATTTCTAAGTTGGAAAATAGGATCTTGGTGTGGTATTAATGTTGGTTATCTAGAATAAGAAAGCTTGTGTTGGTAAAGTTTGTACTAGAGGTGCCACTTGGTCTACTAGATAATTGTTTCTTGGATTCTTGAAGGTGTTTTGGATCAAATAAAAAAAATAACCTTTAGGTTATTATGGTCGAAGAAGAGGGAATAGAGAGGGAATCCTTTAGTAAAGTGGTAGAGATTCGTTGTTCCCAAGGATATGAAGGGTTGGGGTTTGAAGAACATTTTTCACTTCTCAAAATCCTTGGTAACAAAGAGTATTTGGAGGCTTATACAAAGCAAGGGTCTATGGTGTAAGGTTGTAGTACAAATGTGTATTGGTCTTGGATCTGTAGAATATTGGATCAAAATCATGTCAAGTGCATTCACAATGTATCCATTATGTGGAAAGTTGTTGTTCTAGCCTTTCCTTCCATAAATAATTGGCTAGTGTGGAGTGTTGGCAATGGGTTAAAGGTTATATTGGGGGAGGACCCCTAGGTGGGGTGAAATTTTGATTATAGGTTGCCAGTGTAGATGGTTTTGTTTCTAAGGGAAAGAGGTTTTTTTAATAATTTCTAGATAGTTGATCATGAGTTATATTCTATATGGAGTGAAGCATGGTTATCTACTAAAAGATTCAATTTTACGGAAAAGAATGGCATAGATTGGGAAGCATACACTGCTAGTCTCAGATCTAATCATGTCAAAATACGTGATAAAGAATATAGTCTAATATGGTCCAAAAATTGTACAGGGAAGTATACTACAAAGACTAATTATAAGGATTTCTACCTTGGGGATGTAGTGGGGGATCCAATATGGCAGTGGAAGGTTGTGTGGAAGTTCAAATGTCCTTCAAAATATTGTATCTTTTTTTGGATGGTGCTTAATAACAAGTCTTTAACATATAGAAGAGGGATAAGAGAGGTCTAAGAATATGCCCTTTTGTGTAAATAAAAAGAGGAGTAAAATGTACATCTAATTTTGTTTTTCTCCTACACTTTGTAGTTCAGGAAGGAGGTGGAGATATTAAGTGGAATAAAAATGGTTTGGAGAGGAAACTTTGTTGAATAAGGTATGATATTTTCACTGTAAGATTTCTACCATAAAAAAAGGTTGAATCATTGCCTCTGATTCTAGATTGGGGTATTCAGCTCATAAGGAATGCTTCCATATTTGAGAACAAATTTATTCCTCCAATTCAATGTGCACCTAAGGGTATAAGTATGCTCAGTAGTTTCTAACAATAGAAGATGGAAAAAGTTACACAATAGGTAGCTGCAGAATGTGGATAAGTCAAATCCTTGGGCTTACTTCTATGGTGCATCTCATGGGGATCCACATAAATGTGGTGTTGGTGATGTTATTTTTTTTGAAATCATTTTCTTAAGTTTTAAGCAAGTTTGAGTCAGGGTACAAATAATTATGTAGATCTAATGACCCTAGATCTCCTTCTTACTCTAGCTAGTGAGGAAGGAAACACATCTCTACAAATATTTGGTAATTTCATGCTTGCGATAAAATGGATAGCATGGGGGATCCAATGTCATCTCATCTTATAAAGTGTTTATTTNGATCTAATGACCCTAGATCTCCTTCTTACTCTAGCTAGTGAGGAAGGAAACACATCTCTACAAATATTTGGTAATTTCATGCTTGCGATAAAATGGATAGCATGGGGGATCCAATGTCATCTCATCTTATAAAGTGTTTATTTAATGAGCTAAAAGGAATCACTTATATTTTTAATTTCATTTTGTTTCACTATCTCTACAAGGATAGGAACTAGAGATTATTGATGTTCTCTCAAAGGCAAGAATCCATATGGATTTTGGTCATTAGTGCATTGAGGGGAGGAAGAGGGTCTATTGAATGAATATTACCACCCCCTTTTCACAAGTGAGGGCTTGTTATATAGGTTACTACAAATAGATTATATACCTAATTGCTTGGTTTTCTTGGTATTTTTGTTTTTTTTAATATATATATATAGGTTACTACAAATAGATTATATACCTAATTGCTTGGTTTTCTTGGTATCTTTGTTTTTTTTGGCTTAGTTTTAGATGTAATAATAAAGTCTATTAGGATATGATTTCAAATATTCTTTTGTACAAATATACTGTATCTTTTTTGGAGGAATATACTTGAGTGGATTTTTGGTCTAATGATGGATGTAAGGATAAAACTATGATGAAATAGGTTAGATTATAAAAAGAAACACTTTATGTTTTCACTTATTCCATGTTTGAATGGAACATACATGCTTATAGCATCTCGAAAATGTAATTTTTTATTTGAATAAAATTACAATTAAAAAAAAATGTCGATACCCATTTTCTAAATTACATGTGCATCTAGTAATGTCATTATTCACATTTAATGAAATAGCTATTAAAAGTGTCTAAATTGCAACCACATAAAAGTCCAAATAAATGTATTTTTCTATCAAGTGGCAAGAGTATCCAAAAAGAAACGAGTTAGGCTTTAAAAAACAAATTAGGGATGAGGAATCATCATCTTTCATAAATTTTAATTTAAGTTTTTTTATTTAATTAACTGAAATTTAATCTCAATTATTTTTATTTGAATTAACTAAAATAATTACTTCACAACAAAAACATGTATATATTAAAAAAAAATTCTTATAAATTTTATTAAATTAAAATAACATAAATAAAATATCAAAATGGTCAATAGTAAAATTTTATTATTACAATGAAATATATTTATACAATAAAATATATTTATAAAATAGTACAATAATTTGTGATATAATATTATGTTTAATGTAAAAGGGGTGAAGAGTAAAAGAGAATGTAAACATAAAAGGTAAATTTGTGATCACTAATTGTTTTAATTCTTGATAATATTTTGATAATACAATAATTTGTGATATAATATCATGTTTAATGTAAAAGGGGTGAAGAGTAAAAAGAATGTAAACATAAAAAAGGTAAATTTGTGATCACTAATTGTTTTAATTCTTGATAATATTTTGATAATACCAGATTTTGAATGTAATTGAAATATATATATTTCTACATGGAATATAAAAAAATTTCAAAAAAAAAATAAATAAATAAATTATATATCTATATATATATATATATATATATATATATATATATCATGATTCCAATTTCTTTCCCTCCCATATTTAATGAAGAGGTAAAAGAAAAATGTCTTAATAATACTAATTAATAGTCCAAATACTAGTCCATCTATTTATGCACTCGATCATAGGTATCGTGCATACTAATTTTAAGATGTTAATTATGTTATGAAATCTACATGTTTTTTAATGTGGCAATAATATGCGATGTGGTTTTTACTTACCTAAGCTTAAATTGAAAATGCCACCAATTGATAATGTTATCATATCCATAGGCTAAGTAATAAATAAACTCACTACATATATGAGGATCTTGTTCTCTTCAATAGGTTTGAACAATGTAATTGTGTTATTATTAGTGTAAGTGATATTTAATTTATCATGCTCTTCCCTAAGGAAACAATGTGTACAATGTTGACAATTCTAATGTAATAAAGGATTTTAAATATTATTAAATAATATATATTTTTCTTGATATAAAAGGAAGATACTTTATATCTAAGGAGTTAGTTTAATTAGTTTGTCATTAATGTTGTTGGGCATTTGACTAGTTCAATGTAGCAAGTGTCTTATTCAAATCCCATTTGGTGAGGCACACTAGTTTACACCAACAAATTTACTAGGGATTCCATCTATAAATATGGAGAAGCATCCCTTTGGTTTCCCTATGAGGTTTTCCTTGGAAAAAAAGATGAAAACCATAAATATATAAGAACCAGATATGCATGAGAATTATACAATAGAAACAATAATTTGCAAAATAATACAAAATTGAGAAATATATTATAGTGGGGTCCTATTGAGGTCTCAATAGCCTATTACACCTATTTTTGGTCCTTTAGTATATTGGAGTTGAGAATGGTCATCATTATTTTCCTAATGAGAAAGTTTCATAGTACTTGGACCAATTTTAGTAGAATTTACCTTACACACACTAGTTGTAGTAGTGCACCTAGCACAAGGATATTGATGTGTGTTGGCCCAAGTGATGTAACTTTCACATGTGTGCATGAGTTTCTAGTGAGAAAGTTGCATGCACAAGATAAGATGGCAAAACATTATGCAAGTGCAAGTCTCAAATAGAGTTTTTTCATGTTAGATACTTACAAGGTCAAGATATCTCTTACCAACTAATATGAATCATATCTAATCCTATAAATGATAGGTTCTTTGTGATATTTACACACTTAGATCTATGGTTCTCATCCTTATGCTAGTGAAATTGGGGTTGAGTTAGGCCAATATCTTATTTCCTTTAATTTCATGCTTGAGAGAATGATCCTATTTCTCTAAGGTCTTATTTTCTTGAGAGTGATTGTATTGGATAATCATTGATTCATTTACCGTGGTGATAAATAAAGAACATTTTGTTAAGGAGGATTTTTTCCCACATGGTTAAATATGGAGGCTCGGACCCATATTTAGGTGATGGAGGTGATGAAGAAAGATTAGGTATGATTTACTTGTTGTACACACATATTCAATATAACATAGATGTTGATGATTCCAGCTATGTGAGACATTCTCCAGGACACAAACCTGAGAGAGAGCCCCTTAGAGGGGTGTGTGGTTCCTATCTGAGACAGAGTTGGAACGCAAAGATGGCCTCCTCCTTACAGAGAGTTGAGAAGAACTCTAGATGATTCTCCTGTGTAACACGGTGAGAAAGGAGATATGCAGAGTTGGACGTGCATGTGGTTGAGCACAAGGTGAATGTGTGAAATCCCAAAGTGTTGGGTGCATCGTCATGAGAGAAAGATGAAGATGATGTATTAGCATCCTCTGAGCAGATATTTGATGATGAAACTCCAGATGGCTCTCTTGTGTAATGCAGTGGGAAAGAAAATCTATTGAGTGGACGTTCCTGTGGACGAGCACAAGTGAACGTGATCCTAGTGGTTGAGCACTAGTGAGAAGTGGTTCTTTTGTGTAATGCAGTGAGCCAGAGATATGGAAATCCCTATGGATGTGCCCCTAGTGGTTGAGAACTAGTGGGTGTATGAGATGCCTTTCTATATTGTTCAAGAGTCAGGCTTGTCTGTAACCTTAATTGTAATGTAAAGGGTACAGGTCGACCCCACTTTAATGTAATTGATAATTAATGTAAAAGATAATTAATCGGGTTAATATTAATTATATTATGAGATAGAGAGGTTCTCCATGTTGTTCCAATAGACACTTATGTTGATAGGTCAAGTCTAATATGGGTAAAGGTAAATTCCCCATTGAGGAATCATATCTTTTGTGTGTGTTTGTAAATTTCAACAAGTACATCTTCTTGGGAAAAACGTGCACCTCTCTTGGGCGCTCGTCTTCTAGGTTTTGCAAGCACCCTCTTGTGTGTTAGGTTTTCTTAGTGGTGAAGTTCTTTCTCTTGAAGAATGTAACAAAGGATTTGGTCAGGTTTTCTTCCCTTGTTGAGAAGGGTTTCCCAAGATATTTCTTGTGTTCTTGTGCATGGTAATTCTTCTTGTGATCTTGGTTGTTGCAACATTATTGGTTATGGTTAAGTTAAATGAAAAAATGGAATGAAATTCATTCTTAACCTTGTCTATTGAAAAATTAACATGGTATCAGAGAATAGGTCTCTAAGAACCCATTGCATAAACAACTTTCAGCCATCCTCTCTCTCTTCTGCAGAAGCCGTATGACCCTCCCAGGGTTCCCAGAAAATCTGTATGGCCTACTCTTCTGGGGGTTTTCAGTACTTGGCACTTGGATGTTGAGGATTAAAAGGGAATAGGTGTGTATGGCCTCCTTCAGCACACCTCCAGCAAGTCTCAAACTGCAATTCCAATCATTTTGAATTTTTGGCCCTAAGGTTTCTAGGGTTTCGCTAATTTCTGTAGAAAATTTCAGAATTGTGTTTCTGCAACTCCTTGAAGGAACTATTCAACTTACCAGGGCTATCATATTTTTAAAAGGCTTATTGTTGGCATTCATAATCCCAACAAAACCTAAAAGTGCTAGCCTAGCCATTAGGTTTTCTAGCCTAGTTGACAAGGGTTTGTGAAGAATCCAAAAAATGAGCAAAATCATGATGGGAGGCAAGCTTGATGGTTCAAGAAAACTCAGTTCCAGGAAGAAAATACCTCAAAGAAATGAAGACATAAACATATCAAAACTCTCAGGTATGGTCCCTACCAATGATAATACTTGGTTAATTGATAGGGGTGCCTCCAGGCACATGACCAGTCTTAGAGATCACCTAACACATTTAGTTGAGAAAGAGACACATATGCATGTTGTTCTTGGAGATGATGCCAGATATAATGTGAGAGGAGTTGGAACTTCTACCTTCCAACTAGATTCAGATATGCAGCTTCAATTAAAGTAAGTACTATATGTACCCAGAATGAAGAGGAATATTGTCTCTATTTCTGCCTTGGAAGACAAAGGCTACAAGATTACCTTCTCATAAGGAAGAGTTCTTGCATGGCACAAAGACTCTCATATAAGTTCTACCAAGGTAATTGGTGTCCGAGAAAATAGCTTGTACAGATTAACCATCAAACTAGTCCAAACCTTGCTACATGACACTATCATCTTGAGTGATCTATGTCATAAAAGACTTGCTCACATTCATTATAGAGCTCTTCCATCTCTAGGGAAAATGGTAACAGGTCTACCAGAAATACAAATTCAACATAAAGGTGTTTGCAAAGGTTGTGCCCTTGGAAAAAATGTTAAAAGATACTTCTCAAGCAGTGACAATAGATCCAAGGAAATCTTGGACTTGATACATTCATATTTATGTGGGCTAATGACTGTTTCATCGATGAATGGGTACCTATACTATGTACTCTTCATAGATTATCACTCCCAGAAAACTTGGATTTACTTTCTGAAGAACAAGGATGGAGTCCTTGCAAAATTTCAATAATTCAAAGCTTAGGTTGAGAACCAGACCGAAAAAAAAATCAAGATATTAAGATCAGATAATGGAGGAGAATACACCTCAAAATAATTCAACAGATTTTGTATTGAAGTAGGGATCAAGAGGGAGTTCACAATTCCTTACAACCCTAAACAAAATGGGGTTGTTGAAAGGAAAAATAGAGCTATCATTGAGGCAACCAAAGCAATGATACATGATCAGAGTCTACCTATGACTCTATGGGCATAAGCATGTATGACAACAGTATATGTTCAAAACAAAAGTCCTCATCAAATCTTGAAGAAAATTACTCCAGAAGAAGCCTTCACCAGAGTAAAGCCTGAGATTGAACACTTCAAAATATTTGGATGTCCAGTATATTTTCATGTACCCAAAGAAAAGAGATCCAAACTAGAACCTTCAGGAAGAAAGGTCGCATTATTAGGATACAATTAATCCTCAAAATCATATCGAATCTACATTCCTAGTTATAGACAAATTGAAGTAAGAAGATATGTTACTTTTGAAGAAGAAGTAGCCTTCCAGAAATCCATAGAAGCTCAGATGGAAATTGATAGTGAGATAATGCCTATTCCCCCTTCAACAGTTCATAGGGAGACATACATTATTCTAGTTGATCTAATAGCTCCATTTGATCCAGTTGTTCCATTCGATCCAGTTGCTCCAAGAAACATACCCAGAGAAATTGCAGTTGGACATAAAAGGCCTGCTTGGGCCCGACAAAATCTACAAGAAGTAGAAGGGCATAAATCCCCACAAGGAACAACCAGAGAGAGCAAGAGACCAAAAATATTCTCAAGCTACCTTTCAGCCATGAACCACATTATTGACTCAGAGCCATATTTTCATGGAGAAGCTTCATGTGAACAAGTATGAAAAGATTCCATGACTGAAGAATACCAATATATATTGAAAAATGATGTATGGGATGTTGTTCCAAGACCAGAGGGAAAGTCTGTAGTGACTTCCAAATGGATTTATAAAATAAAACATGCAACTGATGGACGCATCAAAAAATACAAAGCAATATTTGTGGCCAAAGGGTTCTCACAAGTAGAGGGAGTTGACTATGATGAGACATTTTCTTCAGTAGCCCAATACACCTCCATTCTCTCTATCATTGCAATAGCTTCTTCCATGGGTTGGAAGCTACATCAGATGGATGTAAAGACAACTTTTCTCTATGGTGAAATTGAGGAAGAAGTTTATATCGAGCAGCTAGAAGGATTTGTTGTACACAACGAAAGATCTCATATATGCATATTAAAGAAATCCCTATATGGTCTAAAACAAGCACCACGTTATTGGTACGAGAAAATGGATGGATTTATGATGAGTTTGGGCTTCAAAAAAAGTGATTTTGATCCAAACTTATATTATCACATTGATGGTAATGAGTGTTTGATTTTGGTCCTATATGTGGACGATATTTTCCTCACCGCTTCAGAGAGACTCATTGATGAATGCAAACGATCATTGACTGCTAAATTTGAAATGAAGGACTTGGGGCCGATGCATTACTTCTTGGGACTAGAAGTATGGAAAAAAGACAGATGATATTTTCCTAAGTCAAGGAAAATATACTGTGGAGATACTCAAAAAGTTTGGCATGACAGAATGCAAATCCATGACCACTCTAATGGTAATGGATTTGAAGAAGATGAGTAATATTGATTTAGGAGATGTAGATCCACACTTATACCGACAATTGATTGTATCACTAATGTATCTAGTTAACACTAGACCAGACATTTTATATGCAGTAAATGTCCTTAGCCAGTTTATGAGACAATCGAGACAGACACACTAGATAGCTGCAAAAAATGTGTTGAGATACTTATGAGGAAAAGTTGGTTATGGCCTAAGATATGCCTCCAATGTAGACTTGAGCCTACAGGTATATTCCGATGTAGATCGGGCAGGAAGCGAAGTGGACAGAAAAAGCATCTCTGGTTTTTGCTTCACTTTAGGGTCTGCCATGGTTTCCTGGTGTAGCAGAAAATAAATCTTTGTGGCATTGAGCACCGTAGAGACAGAGTACATTGCATTGAATGTAGCAGTCCACGAAGCAGTGTAGCTTCGCAAACTTTTGGCTAAATTTTTCAATCATGATATGGATCCTACTACTATTCATTGTGATAACTAGAGCTGTGTAAAGCTCTCTGAGAATCTTTTGTTTCATGATAGATCGAAACACATTGAAATAAAGTATCACTATATCAGATACATGGTGCAGAGGAAGAAAGTACATGTGCAATATCTTCCTACTCATGAACAGATTGTAGATATCTTCACCAAACCACTTGCCAAGACAAAGTTCGAGTATTTCTATGAGAGACTTGGCTTGCTATAGAATGCCTCCCTAGATGAGAGGGAGTGTTGATGATTGCAGCTACGTGAGACATTCTCTAGGACACAAACCTGAGAGAAATCCCCTAAGAGGGGTGTGTGGTTCCTATCTAAGATAGAGATGGAATGTAGATATGGCCTCCTCCTTACATATATTTGAGAAGAACTCCAGATGATTATCCTGTGTAACACAGTGAGAAAGGAGATCT
The DNA here is from genome assembly GCA_009831015.1 of Picea engelmannii. Classification (NCBI taxonomy): domain Eukaryota; kingdom Viridiplantae; phylum Streptophyta; class Pinopsida; order Pinales; family Pinaceae; genus Picea; species Picea engelmannii. The sequence continues at coordinate 34,901 of ML807145.1, forward strand.
ACAGAGTTGGGCATGCCCGTGGCTGAGCACAAGGTGAACGTGTGAAATCCCAAAGTGTAGGGTGCATTGTCATGAGACAAAGATGAAGATGATGTATTAGCCTCCTCTGAGCAGAGAGTTGATGATGAAACTACAGATGACTCTCATGTGTAATGCAGTGGGAATGAAGATATGTCGAGTGGGTGTGTCTGTGGACGAGCACAGGTGAATGTGATCCTAGTGGCTGAGCACTAGTGAGATTTGGTTCTTCTATGTAATGTAGTGAGCCAGAGATATGAACATCCATATGGATATACCCCTAGTGGCTAAGCACTAGTGGGTGTATGAGATCCCTTGCTATATTGTTTAAGATTCAGACCTTCCTGTAACCTTAATTGTAATGTAAAGGGTACATGTCGGCCCCACCTTAATGTAATTGATAATTAATGTAAAAGATAATTAATCTGGTTAATATTAATTATATTATAAGATAGAGAGTTGGGCTTCGTTATGCCAATAGACACTTTTGTTGATAGGTCAAGTCTAATATAAGTAAAGGCAAATTCCCCATTGAGGAATCATATCTTTTGTGTCTGTTTGGAAATATCAGCAAGTACATCTTCTTGGGAAAAGTGTGCACCTCTCTTGGGCGCTAGTCTTCTAGGGTTTGCAAGCACCCTCTTGTATGTTAGGTTTTCTTGGTGGTGAAGGTCTTTCTCTTGAAGAATATAGCAAAGGATTTGGTTGGGTTTTCTTCCCTTGTTGAGAAGGGTTTCCCAGGATACTTCTTGTGTTCTTGTGTATGGTGTTTCTTCTTTTGATCTTGGTTGTTGCAACATTATTGGTTATGGTTAAGTTAAATGAAAAGATGGAATGAACTTCATGCTTAACCTTGTCTATTGAAAAATTAACAATAGATATATCTTCTTAAACTCCCCCCTCCCACATCCCCAATAACCAATTCCTTGTATTATTACTATGCATGTTTGTTATGTTAAGATATAGGAATTGATGGTGAATTGCTTGACTTGAATGTAATTTAGATATAATGCTTCATGATATGAAATGGAATGGAGAAGGGAAAATAACATACCTTTTGAATAGTGATTTAACTGTTATAATTTTAATTTTAACTATATCTAGACAACAAAGAATTCACCATGAAAATGAAGTATACATTATATAGTATTAAATGACTATAAGTTTTTGAAATCACAATCAATTTTTTTTTGTATATTTAGAGTTAAAAATTATATGGTATCTCACTTGACCTCAACCCCCTCTTTTCAATGCTAATAACTTAGGAATTTCTCACTCACCCAACTATAAGGCCTCCCACCAAGGAACAATCACTTATGGATTTATCGCTCATCCTACCTTGGGAGGGTGAGGGGTAGAGCCACTCATAAATCAATTATTAGGAGATCAAAGCAAGAAGCCTCGCATAAATAGTAGGAGGGAGAGGAAGTGTTTATTTACCGTTGTTTCCCATTTTGGTTTACATTTATAAATCAAACAACATCAACGCGATATTAAAAGGCATATTAAACATGAATGATAATATCAAAATAAATATATTTGTCAAATATGCATTGCAACAACCAATATTCATGTCAATTACTACCAATTCCACCATTAGAACCAAAAGGCGTTAGTACCTCCACTGTGTAAGAATACAACTATATATATATATATATATATATATAGGATCAATATATGGTACATTACGTGGATCAACGGATGGATTTTGGTGGGTGCATCAATGGGTATATTAGTGGGGGCATTGGTAGGAGCAGTTGGTGGCATAGGTGGACGAGGAGCATCCATAGACATCTTGTCATTTTAATACAAAGTGAATGAAGAAGATGAATGATCACATCTTGTAGATCATCACTCCTAAACCATCACCCTCTAGAGTAAGATGTGGATACCAACAATATGAAAATTAATAATGTCATATCATGGGGAAGGATGTAATGTTCCCAAGCCAATATGCCAGGAACATCACATCTTGCATGAATTTTAAACTTTTTCTGGTTGTGGCATTTCGTCAAACACTTTGTTGATTTACTTGTTTGTATGTGTTTACATGCAAGTTGACCTCTTGATTTCAGCCTTAGGGTTATATAGATGATTTATATGTGTGTTTGCAGCAACAGATAAGAAGATAAGAAATGAAACATACCTCAACCATATGCAAGATCAACAATGTAATAGACAACCCAACAATGATTCAGATCTGATCTTTATTCATAATAATAAGAACCTGATACAAGGATGATGTAGATCAACAGATGGATCCAATAACATAATAGGAGTTTCTACAAAATTCTCCCGGGAAGAAGATGAAGCCTCCAAAGGTTGGATACATGATGAAGACTTAATACAAGTAGATATTTAGGTCGTATGAAATACCAAACCCTCAACTAGAAAAGCCACTCTCTAGTAAAAGAATGAAACCCTCAATAATTCGGCCCAGCCGAAGAAGCCTCCAAATGTGTCCAATGAAGATGCCAAACTATAGATCGGGATGTGTAGAGTCCCCTCCTGAAATATCAAACCGAAATACCAAGGAATGCTCCTCCCAATGTTGAATCCTCAAGTGGAGTTGCGCCCTCCTAAAAACTGTCAAACCCTACAATTTCAGCCCTGATGAAGGAGGCCTCCAAATGCCCTGAAAATCGCTAGAAAGGTAGATCGGGACATTGCAAGTCACTGGGTGAAGTCTCAGGGTCATATCTGAAGCATAACCCCTCCAAACTGAATAGATCTGAATCTCACAAATTCCCTCCTTCTCTCCAATTCGCCCCACTGCTCTAGGGAATCATCTGGACCATAAAAATCTCTCAAGAGCCACTAGAAATCATGGCCAAGGCCCTCCAAGTAAAACCCAAGTGGTCAAATCTCCAAGATCCCTCTCAAACTCCTACAACAAACCTTCCTTCAATGAATGGTGCACCCCCCTTGCTGGAAACCCCCAATGGTGTGCCCTCTGTCTCTTCCCATGCCTGTGGTTGGTGTAGAACCCTCCTGCACTGAGTAGATCTGAACTAGAATGGTGTGGGGGCATATTTCATCCCAGAGACCAAGATTGGGACAATCTAGGTGGAATCTTTCACCACTGAATTGTCCTCTAGGGTTTGTTAATTTAAAACCCTCAAAACCCCCAAGATATGGACTATTTAGCTAGAAGCCAGATATCAAAAGATAAACATACATGAATGAGAGAATAGAGACCCTTGCCTCTTCTTTATACTTCTTGCTCCCCTTGTCTCTCCAAAGTGACTTTTCTTTTTTAATTATTAATTAATTAATTAAATCACTTTAATAAATTAATTAACCTTTTTACCTTTGAAAAGCACCTTATCTCTCTTTATGGCTTCCCTGGCCATTGAAAGTCACTTCTCATCATCCTATCATGTAGTGTTGTTCCTCCTAATTCCAATGAGCTATTACACTGAGAGGTTCCTCCAAGTATTGTGCCCAAAATGACCTCTTCAGTGAATTTAATTAACCTATAGCTCAAAGTACTCAAAATCATGGAAATCGTCAAAATGCAACAGAACCAAAGACAATCTTTGCGGAATGGATCATAATGATGAAATAGGATGAGCAATGCAAGCCGGACCCCAAAATATCCCTCAATATATCTTGTACTCGCTATAATCTCCAACTGGATACCCTGGTCATCATAGTACTGTGTAATACCCTAATGTCCCAAAGTGGGGACATAACAGTCCTCCCTGCTAGAATATTGCTTTTCCTCAAGCAATAACTGAACCCATCCAAGTATAATACCGAGGTCCCATGTCCACATGTGGGATACACAATAGGTCCCATCCAGAGATGAACTATCATACACTCCACCCCCTAGGTCCCATATCAGGAAATGAACTGCAATGCCTTGTGAATCATAGTCCTGAAATATATCAACTCTATGAATCTCTTGCACATGACACATGGCCTCATCCTGGAATGAGTCTATACTCCAAGATACTACCAAGATCAACACAGCCTCCATCAACTGCACATGTTGATGCTAAAATGAGGTACTGCAAGACCTTTGTGAGACACCCTCAAGTGATGTGCTCTCCTCAACACTCAAGCTCAATGGAAAGTCAGAACAACTTTCCTTTGCAAAGGTCCACTCGTCCCTGTCAGTCAGTGAAATGTTCAACCTTGCAATCCCTAGGTCCCATGCTAGTCTCTGTCGAAGATCACCATGTTGGCACTGCACTATGGTGACCCTGCTTGACTGCTCCCTGTATATATATTGGATCCTCCTCTCATGGATCCTCAAACTAAAGTACCTATGGCAATTGGACCTGTTGTCCAGAAGTTGCATCTATAAAAACATCTATGTGGAAGTACTACATGCCCAACCATCTCCATGTTCAATCATGATGATCAAGAGTGAAAAGATGCCTCGCTCTGTAGGAAAAGTCCCTGTAGACCCACTCCAAACCAACCCATGGTGGTGTATGTGGCTCTCTGGGGGAAACTAGGTCACCCTGTAGTGAAACATCCTGCTAGCCAAATGAACCTCGGATCCCATGACAAACTTGGAAGTTTATCACTTCCAATCTCCTCTAACTGCTCCTGTGTGGGACTGATCACTGTCAGAAGTCCTCTGTGATCATCTACTATCATCTGGCCTATGATGCTCACCATCACGCACCAAGTCTCAACTAGTTTCCTACGACGATCCACATCTATCCGATTGGATGTCATAAAAATACTCATGTGGTCTCGGCCATGTCCTCAGCCACTGTCTATCTCTCCTCATGTTTTTTTCCATGATAAAAGTGTCAGGAAAGGATAACAGAGACATCTGTAGCTGACCATAGGACTGAAAAATACCACTTGCCTTGGTCAATCCCAAGGATTCGACCAAAAGCACGTCTATCGATACCCATGATAATTGCTCGCATGTAGTCATCACTAAACCCCAATCATCAGGTACAACCGGAAGTAACTCCTCCAACTGCTCATCAACCCACCACCATCTCTCATCTCTCTCACAACTACTAAAACAGTGAAGGTGATCTCTCACAACTAGGTGTTGCTGCAAAGGAGTGACATCTACATGCTCTCCTAAGTGTGTCTCCTCTCTGCAAGGAAATACACCCCTCTGAATCCCACCGTACATCTCGACATGTCTCAGTGAGCTATCACTCACCACTGTATGCTCTGGCATACTCTTGTAATCTCCCATATACTCATGATGCATCATAGATCCTGGGTGTACTACTGGATCAGCCTTTACATGAAAGTCAGCTGCTCTCGAAACACAACTAGGAGTGTCCTCAAAACTGCCCCTGGCTCTGGAGTCCTCATTCATATGTGAGTGCTCAACTGTCTCAAAGATCCTCGTAGAGGGTAGCTCCTGCGCCTTCAAATCATAACTCTCCATACACCTCAGTGATCCTGGATACTCCTCACCTAGATCACCAACATCCTCTAGCAATGAGCATGAATGATCTATTTGAGTGTCCACTAAGATAGGTAAAATGGATCTCTGACGGATCTCTTCAAGAAGCTCATCTGATCTGGAATCTAATTCTTGAAGGGTTGTTTGTGTGCCTCTCAAGAATCCTCGAGCGCTCTCCAACTCCTGAGTAAGTATGTCCATCTCCAACTCATGTTACCTCAGAGCCTCATGATACATCATGCCAATCCTCAACAAGTAGTCCCTGTCTGTCAACAACTGTTGGTAGTCGGTCCTCATCACAGATACTCTCTCCCTGAGAGTATGAAAGTCATCCATGGAAAATCCCTCATCTGAACTACCATGTGCCACTGATGTCTTCCAACATTAATCTATCACCAATGCATGCATGTCATCAATGCACTTGGTGGCTTCCATGATCATATCCTCATTGACTCTCAATTGTCCTATCAAGTAGTGTGACTCCTGGTCATAGTCATGTTGGGGTGCCACCTCATATCTCTCATTGTTAGTGCCAACACTAGAATCCCCAAAAACACTCTCTGCAAAAGATGAAGCACTRAATYGATACMTGTCTAMTGTGCTACTRGGTCCTCCTATATGCRACCRCATAACATCCCCAACTGCTAGCTCTCTCTAACTCATACTGTATCCGGTGTGAGCAGTTGTATCCTCCTATGCACTCACCCTACTACTATCATCTGCGCTTGGATCCCATATAGATGTGTCCAGACACATGTTATGGTCATCCTTACTAATAAAGAGTGCATCCTCATCAAAGCAGGTTGATCCTTGAAGTAAGTGCCCCATCAACCTGTCAGTATCCACAATCTGCTCAACTAATGGAGTCTCCAAAAGTTGTGACTCAATCTCCTAATGTTGATATGTGAGTGTAGGATCAACTGTCTACATGGCATATATCCCCTCCTAGATCTGTGGACCTACATTTCCATGGTGTTCATCCCTCACGTACGACTCCTCTATGCTACTGCTATCCTCAAGTGATGTGGTTGTCATAGGTGTCTGGAAAGATGACAGATGTTTCATGGTCAACAAAGGAAGCTTGTCATATCTAGGTGCTAACATGTGTGAATCCTCACTAGTGTCGCCACCCTACTGAGGTGTAAAGTCATCAATAGTATATGATGTGTCTGTTGAAACATCGATGCTATCATCCTATCCATCCAACTGTCCCTCCAATGCGCAAGGGTCACTATCCTCCTCAAGTGCGCAAGAATCACTAGCCTTTGTGCAACAGTCACTATCATCATCAAACTTCTCCAAATAAGCATCTATCACTCCATCCTCACACACCTCATCATCACTCTCATAGCGCACCTCAATAATATGCTTCTTACCCTTGCCCCTACACCTATGATCGGGTTCCCAAGGCACCTTGCAACTGTAGCAAAGTTGTGTGCTTCTACTGGGCATGGGGTTACTGTGTGCTTCCCTCCATCTAGTTGTTATGGCCATGTATTCCTCTATTTGGTTGAACCAAAAGGTAATCTCATCTGTGCTCCACCTAGGATTTCTCAGGGATAAATATTGTTGAAATGTTGCTTCAGCCCTAGTTCTCTCACTAAGGTCGTAGTAATATTCCCATCTACAGCGTATAGTCTCTCTAGCAAAATCCTTAATATCCATCTCCTCTTATGGAAGACCCCTCTATGGATCTGCATGCATGCGCTAATTCCCACTGGCTGGCAGGAATCTAAGCTCTGATACCATTGTAATGTTCCCAGGCCAATATGCCAGGAACATCACATCTTGCATGAATTTTAAACTTTTTCTAGTTGTGGTATTTCGTCAAACACTTTGTTGATTTACTTGTTTGTATGTGTTTACTTGCAGGTTGACCTCTTTATTTCGGCCTTAGGGTTATATTGATGATTTATATGTGTGTTTGCAGCAACAGATAATAATATAAGCAATGAAACATACCTCAACCATATGCAAGATCAACAATGTAATAGACAACCCAACAATGATTCAGATCTTATCTTTATTCATAATAATAAGAACCCGATACAAGGATGATGTAGATCAACAAACAGATCCAATAACATAATAGGAGCTACTACAAAATTCTCCTGGGAAGAAGATGAATCCTCCAAAGACTAGATACATGATGAAGACTGAATACAATTAGAGATCTAGGCCGTATGAGATACCAAATCCTCAACTGGAAAAGCCACGCTCTAGTAGAAGACTGAAACCCTCAATAATTCAGCCCAGCTGAAGAAGCCTCCAAATGCGTCCAATGAAGATGCCAAACTATAGATCAGGATGTGTAGATTCCCCTCCTAAAATATCAAACCTAAATACCAAGGAATGCTCCTCCCAATGTTGAATCCTCAAGTGGAGTTGCACCCTCCTAAAAACTGTCAAACCCTACAATTTCGGCCCTAATGAAGGAGGCCTCCAAATGCCCTAAAACTCGCTAGAAAGGTAGATCAGGACATTGCAAGTCACTGGGTTAAGTCTCAGGGTCAGATCTGAAGTATAACCCCTCCAAACTAAATAGATCTGAATCTCACAAATTCCCTCCTTCTCTCCAATTCGCCCCAATGCTCTAGGGAATCATCTAGACCATAAAAATCTCTCAAGAGGCACTAGAAATCATGGCCAAGGCCCTACAAGTAAAACCCAAGTGCTCAAATATCCAAGATCCCTCTCAAACTCCTACAACGAACCTTCCTACAACGAACCTTCCTTCAATGAATGGTGTGCCCCCCTTGCTGGAAACCCCCAATGCTGCACCCTCTCTCTCTTCATGTGCTTGTGGTTGGTGTAAAACCCTCCTACACTGAGTAGATCTGAAATAGAATGGTGTGGGGGCATATTGCATACCCGATACCAAGAATGGGACAATCTAGGTGGAATCTTTCACCACTGAATCGTCCTCTAGGGTTTGTTAAGTCAAAACCCTCAAAACCCCCAAGATATGGGCTTTCTAGCTAGAAGCCAGATATCAAAAGATAAACATACATGAATGAGAGAATAGAGGCCCTTGCCTCTTCTTCATACTTCCTGTTCCCCTTGTCTCTCCAAAGTGACTTATTTTTTAATTATTAATTAATTAATTAAATCACTTTAATTAATTAATTAACCTTTTTACCTCTAAAACGTGCCTTATCTCTCTTTCTGGCTTCCCTGGCCACTGAAAATCACTTCTCATCATCCTATATTGTAGTGTTGCTCCTCTTGATTCCAATGAGCTATTACACTGAGATATTCCTCTAAGTATTGTGCTTAAAATGACCTCTTCAGTGAATTTAATTAACCTATAGCTCAAAATACCCAAAATCATGGAAATCGTCAGAATGCAATGGAACCAAAGCCAATCTGTGCGGAATGGATCAAAATGATGAAATAGGATGAGCGATGCAAGTCAGACCCCAAAATATCCCTCAATAGCTCTTGTACTCGCTATAATCTCCAACTGGCTACCCTGGTCATCATAGTACTGTGTAATACCATGAAGTCCCAAAGTGGGGACATTACAAAGGATCGAATAGATATTTGCAATTTTTGGATCCTACACAATCACTCAAAATTATACTAGCACCACTCTGGAGCCAGCCATCAATGTACAAAATTGATCCATGACTGGTGACAAAATCTACAATCTTATCTTCATGGCATGCCAACTCTACATGCTTGAGGCATCTCATCAGCCTCAACCATCTCTACATCAAGCTAGGGAGACTCCTCACCAACATATAAGCCAATATCTACAAAATAGTAGACCACAATGATTAGACAATTTAAACAAAATCTTATGATCAATTACATGTGCAATAAATAAGACAAACAAATATGAAACTAGAATAATCAAAAGATAATGATAATATTACGTCTCACATCTACTAGTTTGACTAGAATAAATAGGATGTTTGGACATCCTTTCCAATCCATCCCTACATATGGATACTCTACAATATCAAGGATCTAATTGTCCTAACTACTTGATAGATCAAAAACATGTGTATCCATAAGTCTATGCAAGTACTCTAGCTAGCCCCACTTGGGCCACATCTACCCCCACATGAGAATATGCACATCATTCATTGACCTAGGATGGTGGAGACTAATGTTAACTAAGTTACTAGAAACCTCTCAAAAATAAATTAAATAGCTTCGAAGCAAAGGGAAGATATATCTCCCCTCAAACACACTACAATAGTGATCTAGAGAAATATAAAACTATTGTAAAATAATGGTGGAGAACTTGATTAGTGTGGTCCTGTGAAATAAATTATCTACATAGTACATCATAAGGTAATTAATTCACTACCCATCATTGGTATGGAGTGCTAGTGCCATGATTATAAATAACTCCTTTGATCTGGAAGAATGTAATCTCAACTAGCCCCTAGAAACCTAGGAGTCACTTGGGTTAGTAATGTCTACACTAGCATATCCCTACCCATATGATAGTTGATATTGTCCTACAACTCCAAGTTACATATTAGGGAAGTGAGGAAAATATCACCCCTCCTATATATCCTAGTGATGAAATAGAAAACATCCTCTATGGGTTGATACCATAAATCAAGACCAACCCTTAAGGAATGCTTTCCATGATTTGGCCAACATACCAACTGCAACAACAAAGTTTTGTTCCCTTTGAGAGATTTATCCTCTTCATAAAACTTGAGGATGCCAACATCCCTCAAAAGAAGATGATTCTGAGGTGTAATAAGAGAAGGAAACATATCGCTCTCCCTCTCCCAAACCTCCCATATTTGCAAAAAGGTATATGGGTCGACCTACTAGTATTGTGGTTGTCCCATATTCACATACAAAAATCACTAGGAAAACAGATTTATAAAATAAAAATTCTATACTAAATTACAATTTGTGATATTCTTTTAATATTTAACTTAAATGTTTTTTGCATAAAACATGTGTAAAGTTAACCAGTGTGCTCATTTTAAATCAATTCACCATTATTACAATGTTAAAATTTCATAAGCACACTCTGATTAACTAAATTTATAATAATGCATATGTAACAAGTCTCTTAACAAATACTTCCATGCAATTTAAATATCAATGTTCTTGATTTATGTAAATGCATTCTAATCAAAGTGCCACAATTTTTTCAATGCACTAAAAACTACAATGTGCTACAAATGACAAAGAGCACCATTTCAGTGCATTGATTTCTCGTTATGCACACCATTATCCTTTGTTTTCATTACCAAGGATGTGTGGCGTGCCTCATCTTACTGGGAGAACCACTCATGGTGCATCTATACATTCATTAGCACACTAAATAGCATGGGAAACTCATGTGTGTAACATTTATATATGTTTGGTGCATATAGAATACCTAGGAGCACTACACACCATTTTATCATATATAAGCACCAATAGTTAGTGCAAGTCGTGTCGATGCACTTATTTATCTATATGTCCATCACCATCCCTCAATGTTGTTACCAAGAATGTGTCATGCACCTAATATTACGGGGATCATTTCTCTTGGTGAATTCATAAATTCATTAGAACACCAAAGAGCATGGCAAATTCATGCATGTTACATATTTATGTATCCTATGCATTAGAATGGTTTAGAGAAAGGAGAAGTTATTCTACTAAAACCTCCAATAATTGGTATTTTCCTTGTAGTAGATTCACATGGTTAAAATTTCATAGGGGGGAAGCATCTTGAAATGATTGAATATGGATATACTATATGAGCATAACAAATTTTTATTTGATGGATATACTATATTCTACAAATTTTTAAATAGATCTCCCTAGATCCACCTAGATTTAGAACAAAACATAACAGGACATGACACTTTCCCTAAGCTCTAATCATTGAGTTTACTATCAAACAAGAGATGGGCAACATACTGTTTAAATATCGCTTCTTCTTGTCGGTGTTTTCCTAGCTCCACTCTAGTGCTCCTGTGATATTAGATCTGCAAAGGAACACAAGCCAACCAAAGTGAAAGCAATAATAATATACTCAATGAGAACTTATGCATGTGATCAAGGAATCATACAATAAAATGAGATAAGTTTTATGGGAAAGAAACATATCACTGTATTATATTAAAGTGAAAGTGGAGATTATAACCAAAGCCTTGATGTTGCAAGGTCCCCTTCCGATGACCCTTTTCTCCAACACACACACTTGCTCCAACCTTGAATGAAGAAGATCCACAATCACTTGATGAACTGAAATGAAGCCCTCAAGTATGAATTGAAGTAGAATTCCTCATCCAATTATTAGCCTATTCAATAATAATCTTGCTTGAATCAACCTTAGACTATTCAATAATAATCTTGCTTGAATCAACCTTAGCCTATTCAATAATAATATTTCTTGAATCAACCTTAGCCTTTTCCATGAGAAATCCCTCTTTATATAGGGGAAAGAGAGATGGTTTGAAGTGATTCAGATGATCCCACCAAATCAGAGAAGCGAGTAGGATCCCAACCATATGGATGCCACCTCATATTCTAGAAGATCCCCTTCTATAACTTTTGTGAAGTTCGACCTTTTCTTAGTCTTTTGACATCATCGCACCCCAGTTGTAGAGCAGCATGCGGAGATGTCACAAACTAGTTTTAGGGCACAGCGCAACGACTAGGCATCATCGCACCCTACTTATGGTGCAGCCTGCAACGACCTTCCTTAATAGGGTTTTTTAGAAAAGGAATCCAGTCACTTCCCTCATGAAAAAAGGCTCTTTTGGGAACATGAACACATGTTGTCAATGGATCACTATGATAACCACAATAATGTGTAACATAGATGAAAAAGTCCTTCTTTAATTCCTTGCCATCCAAATAAGTAGTTGACATGATGTTTTCACTAAAAATGGTCGAGGGGTGCTTCACCAAATAAGAGAACATTCAAAGAGAATTTGTGAGCCATTCAGTCTGGTGTTATAGTCTCATGGGCTTACAAAGGAACATAATGTGTCCATGCAAACTTGTTTAGATGTCATCCTATGTTTGATTGTCTACAGAACATGAAATATTGTGAAAGTTGCATTGAATTTGGATGGCTAACATCCTCTCTAATGGATTTGAAAAATTACAAGTCTCTTAGACTAGATGGATTTTCAAGTAAATTTACAAATCCACCTAATATTTTATTAGGCCTAACCTATTACAGGTGTATAAGGAAGCTATAAAAAACAATCATTGGGAGCACAAATCAATAAAGGCCTCATGATATTTATCCCTAAACCAAGTGACCATAAGAACATAACAAGTTGAATACCCATCACTTTATTTATGTGTCCCCTATAAAATCTTCGATAAGACCATGGCCTAGTGCATTAAGTGTATTTTTTCAAAGATAATTCAACCAAAGTAGATTAGTTTTATCAAGGACCATTTAATCCTAGATAACGTTATCATTGTTTAGGAACAAATGAAATGAAGCTTATTTGTTCATTAAAACTTATTTTGAGAACGTTTGTGATCAAATTGAATGGTCCTTCATGCTAGCTATGTTTAAGGAACTTGGTTTTGGACATCAAGGCCCTAGCCTTATGCATTGTGTATATTTTTTCAAATATTATTCAACAAAAAGAAGTCAAGTTTTATTGAGGTCCATTTTCATCCTAATAATGTTATCATTTTTTGGAAAGGAGTGGAATAGGCCCACTTCCCAAGACTTGATGATTTATTTACTATAACTTTTTTTGAGAAGGAATATGATCGAGTCAAATGGTCATTCATCCTAGTTATGGTTAAGGTGCTTGATTTTGGGTAATTCTTTATCAAAGAAATTGGGATACTCCTTGTTAAAGGTTCATCCTCTATTTCTATTAACAAGTGTACGCTTAGAGAAATTATCCCTTTTAGGTATATTCACCAAGGTCATTTAATCACCCATGCTTTATATATCATGGAAGTAACATCTCTAAGATACCTTATTTATAGCCAAATGGCCCAAGACCTCATGAAAGGTATCTCCCTTTTTTAACTTGAGGTAGGATAGATGGTGGTCACTTTGTGAATGACTCCTTCGATACCTTTCTCAAAGATCATGCTTCTATGGAAAACATTATGGATTGTTTCTAGTTTTTTTGAGAGGCATGTGGGCCTTGGATCCAATGAGAAAAATCTTCATGATTTAGAAATTGCTAATAGGACCTTCCCCTTTGGTTGACCAACCAAGTTAGATCCTAGATTCAACATGAGACATTTTCATATTTATGGGAATTTTCTTTGCATTCCAGGTCTCTCATCAATAAATTTGGGATGTTCTTGTGCACAAGGTGGAGAAATAACATGTAACTAGATAACCAAAATTTGGGATGTGCTTGTGCACAGGGTGGAGAAATAACATGTAACTAGATAACCACACCCACGAAATTGGTTCTTAAATGTAAAAATTGCACTAAATTCCTTATTAACATTGACATGTCAAATATTCTTCTTGTTGGCTTCCTTTTGTTGTTTCTTATCAAAGACCAGAAAAGCTTATTCACATTTTTTTATGGTCTAATAGTGATGGGGACAAAGTAGGGTCATATAGAACCATTTTTCTTGTAAATGTTATATTCTTATATCTTTTATTTGTTAGAAGATGCATCAATAATATAAATAATATCTTTGGCATGTAGGTTAAGTATAGGTTGTAGTGGCCAAATATTAAAGTTAAATGTTATTTGGTTGATCTTGATAGGATAGTATTGGATCACATTAAGAAGCTCATCTTTGAGTTTCTATAGATAAAGTTGGGTCTCCATGGCACTAGTAGATGGTGGAAGGATTGGATATGGAACAAAACTAAGGCCTTCAAGATATATATGTCATTGGATGGATATAAGTGCTTATGTCAAGCCTAGTTCTACATGACAAGATGAACAAATTGTGGAAGCTCAAATCCAAATAGAAGGCATGGATTTGTAAGATTCAAAATGTGTTGAAGCTGTATGTAAGCCTTTTCATGGGCTTAAGGCTATCAAGACTAGGAGTGCCTCTACTCAAATGTTCTATGTGTGGAAAAAGTGAATTCTTAAAGCATATATTTTGGTTCTTTGTTTAGGCTTAGTTTTTCTATGATTAGGAATTCAAATTTTGTAGTTATTTCATCCCTTCATTTTATTTTATTTTTGTCAAAGTTGAAATATTATGGGATAGAGTACCATGGGTTGTCAAGTTCAATAAATCCCAACTAATAATTAAAATAGAAGTATTTTTCATATATATATAGAAGGAGTGAATCCTTGTTTTATAAATATCATCCTATAATTACTTATCTAAATAACACTCCACTGATTGTTTCAAAACTTAATTCTCATATTACTATTTATGTTAATAAGATTGAGGTGGAGATGGAGCACATGTGCCAACCACTAGAATTTTTGGAGAGTTTCCCATGCACTATGAGTAAGGATCCTCCTCCTCAAATCCATATCGACTCAATTCATTTCAAACTCTTTCAAGCACTCTAAAATAAGTTCTTGAACTAGTGGGATCCTTCCTAGTTATGTCATAAGGATCTTGTTGAGCACACACTTATACTGTGAGGGGGGGTGAATTAGTATAAGACAATTTTTTACTTTTTCAAACATTCATCAACCATAAGAAAATAATCACATCATGGAACATAGTATTTACATGGAAACCCTTTTGGGAGAAAACCACGAAAGTTATATTTATAATTCTTTGTAGAAACCACCCTAATGTTACAAATATTTGTAGGCACAAACCTATTAGAGACACCAATCCAAAATGGCACAAATATTGGTAGGCACCAACCTAATCTTATATATCTTCGTATAAACCAATCTACTGGAGACACCAATCCCCACCTCTAAGCACAAACTTAGCTATTTTTAGTAGTTTTTAACTTCCAAGGCCATTTTGAGGGCCTAAATGAATGTTTTTTTGGGATTGAGCTTCTCAATGATAATCAAAGGTTGTTATTGAGCCCCCAAAATGAATATCCTTGATGATACCTTTCCAACGAACTATCGTGCGCCCCAAACGGAGATTGTATGCCAAAGTTACGCCCCCGGGAAGTCGATACACCAAACTACCCAAAACGGGGTCCATAAAATTGTTGGCTTTTCATCTTTCGGGGTTAGGGTTTTGGATTATATTTATGTTAAAAAGGCCTTGGAGCCTCATTCTAACAATAATCTTCTTGTGAATGCGAGTAGACGTCACATCTCTTCTCAGAGATAAGCTACCACCATTCTAGCGAGTCTTTCACTCTATATTTGTACAGTTTTGTACATTTCACACATTAATAGAAATTGTGTATTATTGTATATTTGTGCCTCTTGTTATATTTTTTATATATATTTGTTATATTATTGTCGCTCTTTCAACATCTTTGTATATTTCTGTGTTATATCTCCACTCTGATTTTGTGCCGAAAATAATCCAGATCAAACCTCTCCCTTCAAGGTACAAGTTAATTTTGATATTCCCATATTTGAAGGTCAAATAGATGCAGATGCCTTATAAAAATGGTTAAATCTGCTAGAAGGTTATTTCTTTGTTCACAATTTTTTCGACAGGGAAAAGATCACCTTCGCACTCCTCAAGGCTCTCCCCCATGTCAAACATTGGTGGGAAACTTACTGGGAGCAAAGTTCCACAGAGGAATCTGGAATATATGGGATCAAGCCCACTTGAGATATTTTTGTGGATGCGGTCAAGGAACAATACTACCCTGTTGATAACTATGAAGGCTTATACATGAGATGGACCACACTGCAGAAAGAGAAGAGCCAAACAGTGTCAGAGTTCAAAAATACTTTCCATACCTTATGCACCAAGCTGGGTATCAAAGACTCTGAGCGACATTTGGTTCTGAAATACCATGGGGCTCTGCATAGGTACATCCAAACTAAAATGGATTTCCTAAACATCTCATCATTGGGAGCTGCCTATCGATATGTTGTCAAAATCGAGCAGAAATTTAGGCACCAGAATAAATGGGACTTCAGGTCTACAAATCCACAACGACCAAAGCATGGTAAAGACGACCCTAACCAACAGCCTCCCGACAACCAGTCCAAAAAACAGGGAAAGAAGGGTAAAGGAAAGACGAAGAATGACACTCGGAAGTGTTGTGACTTCCACAAAATACCCTAGCACAACATCAATGAATGTCGCTCGAAACAGTCATTGGTGGTCGAGGTCAAAGACAAGGAGACGAACCCTGATTCAGAATCTGATCTAGAAAACATTGAAAACAGAAAGATCATCAACGCAGACCCCACTGCTATTGTCGCGACCGCAACAATTCAACCAAAAAAACCAGTAGATCCTGAAGAGGGGCAGCGTCTCTTCCTTTCATAGATGTGGGTAAAGGGGACCCCATTGCATTTCATTGTTGATAGCCAAAAAATCTCATCTCAGTTGAGGTCGTCAAACAGTTGGGGTTTTCGACAACACCACACCCGCAACCATACAACATCAGGTGGCTTCACCAGATATGAGATATCTATGTCAACCATCAATGTCTTATGTCCTATCACATCCATCTCTTCACATGAGGTAGTGTGTGATGTTTCCCCTCTTGATGTATGTGATGTGGTTTTGGGCTAACTATATATGTGGAAACGTCATGTTGTTTATGAGTCTCGACCCCGTAGTGTCATTATTACTTTAGGGGGTCAACTCTACAGGATACCAAAGGTAGTTATGACTATGTTCAACCAAAACATTTCCACAAAGGTAATCTCTCATACTACAAAATTCATCCTCTTCATAGTCAATTCAAAGGATGCACAAAAGGCCACTACAACCACTACAACCTTAACACCTTCTATCCAGCAGAATCACATTGCATAAGAGAAAGAAGATATTGTTTCTTCACTTACGATGGTGCCTACACAATGCCCTATCAAGACCAGAGACAACAGGTTGGTGGAATAGATTCAACCCCGCCAGCAATAGGTTTGTGATAACCTTCCACAGACCAAGCAACACAACTTCTCCAACAAGGCACGCAACTCACCAATATTCAGATTCAAAAAATGCTTTCCCCTCTTTCTCGAGCACTCAACGCAATGGAGACCATTTCTTCTTAAGGGGGGAGGACTGATCCAGGTGGATATTGGTGGCCACCCATCTGTTCCAAATTCCAACTAGCTCATCTTGACAGTTTTCAGTTCAACACATTTCTCTGTAATGGGGACATTTCTTTGTCATTGTGGGTTCTGCACTTTTGGGGCTATATTGAAACCCTACACAACATCCAGGTGTATATTGGTGGTCGCCCACCTATTCCAACTGACTTATTTTGGAAGTTTTCATGTCAGTACATCTTTTTGTACTTCCAGTGTCGTTTTGGGGGGGCTTAAACAGTGTTTTCTTTGCTTGTCATAGTCAAACCATAGACGAAATTAATGTTCAATAGCTAATGTGTATTTCTCAGAAAGACCTTTCCAATGAGATATCACATGCCTAAAACGGAGATCGTATGCAAAAGTTACGACCCCGGGAAGTTGATGTACTAATTTACCCCAACGGGGCCCACATGAATTTTGGCGCTTCATCTCCTAGGGTTAGGTTTTTGGATGTCTAGGGTTTTATCATTTATGTTTATCATAAAAATTCCTTCAAAGCCTCATTGTACTCATCTTTTTGCGAATGAGCGTGGTCGTCACATCTATTCTGAGAGATAAAGCTTCCACCATTCTAGAGAGTCTTGCACTCTATATTTTACAGTCTCTATACATTTATTTCATTAATAGAAATCGTAATTATCTGTTTCTGGCAATTTTTATGTGTATTTCATTGTAATATATTTCCTTTCATTTCGTTCCGAAAATAATCCGGATCACCTTGCTTATGGATGAACTTCATGAATTTCTTCATTGGAAGTATCGAGGGTAGCACCTATATATGGAACCTGGGCTAATGGATGTACCTCATAGGTGTAAGCATTAAGGGCAATGCTTTTTGAAGGGTGTTGGAATGGTGAGATCGCCTACAGTTGTGATGTAATAAGGGATGTGTGGTGGTCAATTAATGTAATGTAGATTAGGTCCACTATGTTACTTATTAAATAAGCCATACTAGGTAGTTAATTAGTATTCAATAAATATAATATGGTCCAGTCATTAAGGTAGGGGCCACTAGTGGTTGTGATTAGGGTTTGCTAGGTAGCTATAAATAATAATGATGTCCTTCTTATTAGGGATATTATATTTGTGTTGTAACAAGCATAGCTTGTGGAGTGATTCCTTCCATAAGGAATAATTGACGTTGTTTCTCTACCTTAAAGGTGTTCTCTATATTCGTGTGTTGATTATGGTGTTGATTCACTTGTCATTCTATGATATATCTCTCACCCATTAAGGATCCTAACAAACATTATGGAAATTATGTACTACGTGAAAGAAGAGAACATACTATGTGTCACAAGAGAACCCCTCTACCACCACAATATTACAAGTACCCTTGGCTATATATAACCCTGTCTAGAGCCAAAAGGTAGCATAAGCGTACTTAGAAGAATGATGGGTAGAAACCCATTATCATAAAGACTCAATTCGTGGAAGCTACTTTAATTATACATTTTTATTTTTATTTTATAAAATACATCATCTATATACATATATACATATTTTGATCATATTAATAATTAAAGACGCAATTATAATATAGATCCATCATAACCCTATAAATTCTCACAACTTATTACAAACCCATCATGGCCCCTATCTAAGGTCACACTTCGCTTTTTTTATCCTTGTTAACATTTAAGGAAGGAATTTGAAGAAAAGATAAATCTGTGTAGCTTACCTCATTTCCACAAATTGAAGTCAAATCACCTCTTGATTTATTTAAAGGCATGCATCTCTTTCGCTTGGAAAGAAGAAGAATGAATGAAAGTCATTTCATAACATCAAAGCATTCCATATTCCTAATCAGGGGCAGCACAATGTTTTTGCAAATATCCTCCGACACTTTCTCTACTGTGATATTTTGTGGGTCACGAGCAGCCATTTTTTTCTCTAAATTTAGTCTTCTTAATGCAGTCTGGATTCCTGCCTTGCACCTGCTGTTTTCCGGTCTCTTTTCTTTTTTCTTTCCCTTCTCATCTTCGTCCTCAAGCAAACAAAGATGCCCATACCAGCAAAGATAGACTTCAATGCTTAAAGATGCCCATGCCAACAAAAATAGACTTCAATGCTTATAAAATCCCATGGCACCTTCAACATATTTATCACCGCACTGCTCGGAATCTGTCCATAACTGTTTGTGAGAAGTTTCATTGAATTCCTTTCTCTATAGACTTTGATTATACTTTTGCAGAGATGGCCAACCTAGCTATTACGTGGAGGAGTGAGCTAGTGGCAAGATTAACAACTTGTTTGCTAATTCTCATGACAGTTCAAACAATCTGGGCAAGCCCTCCTGCAACTTTACTTGATGGGCAACAGCAGGTTAGATTGAGTTTCATGCCAGTTATCTCTTTCCATTCTGAATACTAGATCTGGAATTTTGAAATATATACGTATATACCCTTTTCCTTGCAAGTTAGCAAGCAACAGCTTCTTGTCTCACATGAACTAGTAAACATTTATCCATTTATGAAGCTTTGTGATGCAAATTTTAATAGTTTTTTAAGATTAAGATAGGTATATTTTTGTTTTTTTTATAGTTATTAAACTAAGATAAATAAAATATGTCCTTTTGGTTTTTTAATTATTCAATAAATAAAATGAAAGATCTCTCCCAATTTCAATGGTAAAGTACCTTGTTAATGAAAATCTCTCCCCATTTCAATGGTAAAGTACCTTGCTTCTCTTATCACAAATACAATTACAGTGTAATCAAAATCCTCTATCCAAAATAGACTGATAATGCTTTTTCTACATTGTAATATAGATTTAATGTAATTAATTAATAGGCAAGTTCAACGAACTCTGTAAACTTCTCCTACTTTCTTGCCTTATTAAGAATTCTAGACATATTTGCTCATACTTGGAAACAATGAAGTATCACATGCATGTTCATCTATTTTCTTTCATTTGAATGGCTTGATTGCTGGATTTATTTTCTTCCATAAGCTTGTGTTGATTGCTGGATGATGTAAGGTTACCCTCGGTTGACATCTCAAAAGAAATATTTTTCCATGAAGATATTGCTGCTGCTTTTCTTGCGTTGTAATACAGCCATCTAACTGCCTGGACAAGTTCAGCAGGCTAGGTTATGTAAATTTATTGTACTTTCTTGCTTTATTGAGTGTTGTAGTTTATTTGCTCATACTTTGGACAATGAAGCAAGACATTTAAGGGCAGAAGTGACTCTTGATCTATTGGTGTTTTAAACACAAGCAGAAGCAGTTCTAAAGAGTCAAATGTGTCGTTCGAAAAATTTGAACTTTAATGGAGACAATAACAATATCGTCACCACAGACCAGGGTTTATCATCACCACAGATCAGGCAAACCCTTGTTGACACTCCCTCTAAGTATTAGGACTCTATTAATCTCAGTCCAGATCTTCTCCACTACCTTCATTTAATGGGCCAATCAACTTCTTCATTATTCCCCAGGACTCTTATGATCAATGGTTTAATGGGCCAATCAACTTCTTCATTATTCCCCATTTCTTAAAGCCATTCAGACTCAGCATGTTGTTATTTCTTCCCATTGTCCCAATCATTGCCAAATGTGATGGTTCCTTGGCACCCATAACCTTTTGACAATGTATATCATAAATTGGAAATAGCCTTAGCCTCCAAATGTAACAGACCTTTAATGCTGCTACTTTTCTTGCATTATAACACAGCCATGTAACTGCCTGATTGTTCACTGGGCAAATTGAACAGGCTAGGTTATGTACATTTTTTTGTACCGTCTTGCTTTATCGAGTGTTGTAGTTTTATTTGTTTATATTTTGGACAATGAAGAAAGACATTCAAGAGCACTGAATTTTGATCTATTATGTTCTATTTGTGTTATGAGCAGTAGCACAAATAATCTAAGAGGGACAATGATGTTCTTTCTCCAATGTAAGGAAACAGGGTAATGGTCCGACCTAGATGTAAGGAAACAGGGTAATGGCCCAAGACCCACAGGTATCTGGCAAGGGTAGCCTCCTTATGGACCATTTTAAGCAATAGCCAAGTTTTGTTTACTCACAATAAAGTTGTTTCAAATTCTTGAGATTGTATCAATAAAAACTAATCCTATAACCATAAATATTGTAAACTTTTTCTTAAGTTAAAAATAAATAAATAAAATAAAAATTATAAAAGATAAAACAAAGAAGTAAGAGCAAGGCATTATTACAACTCCCACATAATCACATAATTTCAATTCTTAAATAAAGTTGTGTATGTTAAGTTAAACCTGACCTCACTCATCCCAGTCTTCCCATTGTCAAACAAGTTTAATATATCTCAATCTTCCATGTATCAAACTTAGTTTAGTATAGGGGCAACTTTTTCAACCATTTTAGAGATTTTGCAACTAAAAAAGTTTCATCCCTATGTTTCCTGACACAATACCCGACTGGACAAAATGTTTTAAAAGAGGACTTCCTCGTTTTCCATCACCATAATTGAATTCCCTTGCACTTGTTCAGCATAACATAAAGGGCTTTCATGAATTCACTGATTGTTTCTGTTTTTTAGATTAATGGGGATTAATGGCATCCACGTATGATTGCAGAAAAACTGCTCATATGTATTGGAGGTCGAGACTACCTGCGCCCAATTCGCCGAAACAAGTGACGATATCAGCGTCAGGTTTGGAGATTCAGTTGGAAACCATGTGATACACCAGAAATTGCAGTATCCAAAGCCCATTTTCAAGCCCCTTTCCGAGCAGAAACTGATGGTGATGGCTGAGAAGAAACCATTTGACAGGTGCAGTTTCGATAAATTCAAAGTAGAGGGGCCTTGCATGCAGGCAGATGTGTGCTATCTTTACTTTAAAAGGATTGGGACCGATCAGTGGAGGCCTGGCTATGCCAAAATCCAGGCGATAATTAGCGAAGATGGTGATGTTGAATTGATGTCCCCGGCCACTGAATACACTTTCTACTTCCGTAATTTCCTGCCTAGCCATGTTTGGTTCGGATACAACTACTGTGACACCAATGCAGAGAAGAATCATCTGGCTTCCTTCCATGAAAAGAAGCATAATTATGTTGCCCACAAAAAGCACTAGATGCAACAGGAATAATTGCAAAGCTTTATATGTTAGAGTCCATTGAATTTAGGAGTATAGTTTCTATGGATTGTAAGTGGTATTATTAATTTGTAAGGGAGGTTTTTATAGTTGGTAAAAAAATTGCAAAATGTTCTGTTATGTAGTATTTTTGCAAAATGTTGTTTAGTATTTTTGGATCATTGCCCAATAAAGGATAAGGCTATGCAATCAATCATTATTGAGCTTGTAGTTATATACTTGGTTGAGGTATTTTATATGATGAGTTTTGGTGATATGTTATATACAATTTGAGTGGGTTTAATGGTTAAGAATGTGTGTTTCCTTGTAAGACATCATAAGTTCAAATAAAGGGGGTAGGGTATGTATACCTATGTAGACTTTAGCAGTCAAATCACTATGAAGAAATTAATTTTTGGAATAAATTAGAATAGTTAAAAGTTTTTTTTAAGTTGAGAGTTGTTACGAAAACATTGTATGAGAATGTTAGTGTTAAGTTTATGAAATCTAAGGGTTGGTACAAAGAAATTCACTATAATATAGGGGTTAAGTAAGGTTGTCTTGTGTCCCCTACCCTTTTTGGCACATTCATTGACAAGTTAGAGGGTTGCTTGGAAGAAGCAGGATGCATTGACATGTCGCTAGCTATAATACTCATCATCCTTCTTTATGATGATGGTATTGATCTTATGACAAGGAGTATGTATGATCTCAATAAGCAACTAAAGGTTCTCAAGGATTTTTCTCTAGTACAAGTACGACTATTAACACTGACAAAACAAAGGTTATGATAATAAAATCCAAAAAGATCACTTATGCTAATTTTATGTATGACAATAACATCTTGGAGGAAGTGACTTCATACAAATATCTTGGAATTGGTCTTCATCACAATCTCAAGTGAAACTATAGCATTAAGAAAAGGATAAATGGAAGGTGGAAAGCTTATTATGGACTTGAAAATAGTTGTAAATCAACCATTATCTCGAGGATCAAAAGTATCTCTCTATTTTAACTAGCATAAAGAAGAAAATCAACATTACTAAAATAAGAAGAGACTCTAATGAGCTCCATAGTGAAATAGGACGTTGGATAATTCCTAAAACGTCGTGGGTCAAAAGCATTTGTAATATTTATGACACTATGAGGGTTGAAGATGAAAAACACTCTCTTAAAATTTCTTGAATACACCAACCATTAGATCTCAATTTCAAAATATTTGTTACAATACCAACCTTTGTAACCTTTTTTTTTTTTAAGTATAACTATGAGATATTTGTATTAAAAAACTGTAGCAAATGCTCAAAGTGAGGTTACATCAAAAAGGGTTTTGGCTACAATAAGATTTAAGCTTATTGTTGACTTCCATCCTCCCTTCAAGGAACGAGAGGCGGGAATATTTGATCTTTTGAGTACTTTCCTTATCGGTTTCTATAATACATGAGTAAATTCTCACAAATTGGTTACAAAGAATAACACAGAAACAAAACATAATTATCTTAAAAGAAGACACTCTAGCATTGGTTAGTGCCCATGTTGAATATTAATTATCCTGGTTGGATTTTTTCCCCTTCTCCTTCATGTGATTCTTCCACTTCCTTGTTTTCCTCCTCTGACTCTTCTCAATCTTCTTCTTTTTTCTCATCCTCATCCACCTTTTCATCTTTTGCATTGTTTACTAGGTCCTTAGAGGATGGATCCAAGCCATTAATAAACTTTTAATCCACTACTTGCTCCTTTTCAACTTTCTGTTCATTTTCCTTTTCCTCTAAGTTCCCTAGAACTTCATATTTGTTGCTTGATGAAGGTGAACCTTCTTGAGATGACTTTGGTTTAAATGACATTTTTTGCTAAAAATCCCTTTTCCTATGATTGAGATATGCTCTGATTGAGATTGTTGTTTCTTGCACCTTCTTAAAACTAGCTTAAAAGGTTCTTGCTCAATATTATTCTGAGGAAGAATCTGATTAGAAGATGGATGAGTTTCTTTTGTTCTTGGGAATTTTTTAGTGAAGTGGCCATATTCATGACATGAGTTACACTTGAAGGGAATCTGCTTGTAATCAAGGGCTTGAATGTGACTCCAAACCTCCAAATTGAGTTGAATCACCTCCCGCGGCCCCTTTTCAAAATCTACTTCCACACAAATCCTGGCACAAGTGCAAATATTCTCTTTTGGTTCAACATGGGTAATGTAATGGCCCATATTATTTCCAATAGATTTAAATGAATCATTACCTCATAAAATAATGGGGAGGTGTGGCAATCTGATCCAAACATGAGTAGAATATATTTCCATATCTAGATAAAAATCAAGAGTCTAATGGGAAAGGAACATTCCCTTAGTGCCCATGAAGTAGGGGCCYAATATAAAGATTAGATCTATCTCTTCTTTGCTATAAAAAATGAATACAAAGAAACCCTTGACACAATAAAGCATAATAATATTTCTTGGAACATCCCATTTCTGATTGAACCATTCTTCAACTAYGCGAGGACCAGACCAGGGGCTAGTAAACTTACCTACTAAACGTCTCTCATGAAAAATAATATAATTATTTTTTCCTCATAGGACCCCAGGTACAAATTGGGAATAGATTCAATCTTTTTGACAAACCTGGAGTTCTTAGGATGTTTCTCACAAATGAATCTGGAAGATCTAATCAAAGAAGCAAAGGATTCTTCTTCTAAAGCGGGAATCCTGCCCATGTTGAAGAAAATAGAGCAGAGGACCAATGATTAGAGAAACTTGGACCGACAAGCATCTAACTCGAACTGAAGGCAACGATATGTGAGGGAATACCTACGATCCTTAATCACTAGTTCAATTCAGTCGACAACAGGAGCAGGCAGTGGCTAGGGTAAACCCTAGCTACTCAAATGACACCTACAAAATAGTGTGTGGGCTCCCATCTTCTTCCAATGATAGAACTTTGATCATTTACCAAACTTAATTGAACCGATCTTTTAACCCTTTAACTCATCAAAAATATAGTGATTTAGGAATGCTTCTCTTAAAACTTTTCATGCATTGAAATTTTAAACGCAATATTAATCTCAATAAACGCAAAACCGTCATCTCAAAATAAAAAATTATTTCAAATTAATATTTTATTTAATTAAATAATCCCATGTGTTGAGGAAAAGATATGAAATGACCTTACTCAAGCATTTTCAGATCTTACTTGGCTA
Source organism: Picea engelmannii (assembly GCA_009831015.1). Lineage (NCBI taxonomy): Eukaryota > Viridiplantae > Streptophyta > Pinopsida > Pinales > Pinaceae > Picea > Picea engelmannii. The sequence continues at coordinate 60,655 of ML807145.1, forward strand.
AAGAAAGATAGACAGGAATATCACCCTATGTTTATAGCCATCAAAAATTGTTTCCTAATCCACAAGTATTAGTTACAAGTGCTTAGGATGATTTTTTATAAATGAAAGATTGCTAAAAAATTCAATATTTATGTAATTTTCCGAATATAACAGATGTAGAAATAAATATAGAGACATAAGTAAAAACACCAAGTCAATAATCAACACAGATGAGACATAAAGAAATTGTTTATTCCATTCCAATTTATCAAAAGACTCGTTCTCTTTACAAAATTCGCGGAGGAAGTTTGGACCAAAGTAAAACTTAGATGTCCCCAATGAAACCCATACAAAAGGACTTCTGACAAAAAGTAAAAAACTGAACTTTAAAAGTTGGATCAATTTTTCACAGATTGTTTCCCACTCGACTCTGCACAATAGCCTTTATCAGTCATGAAATTTAATTCACAAACATGCAAGTTTACACAGACTATCAAAGATAGATCAACACCTCTGAAAAAAAAGTGTTTGAATGATGTAATTCAGCCTTGAATCTTGTTATCTATAATAGGACCCTGCTATCATAAAAGAGAATTAGGCCTTCAATGAATTAAAAAATGAATGAAAACTGAATTATCTCAATAAAACTCAAGAGCAGACCTTAGTATGCTTTCTCCTTCTATTATCCTCTTGTTCCTTCTTCTATTTTTTCCTTTAAGCAATCAAAATTACTTGAAGTAGTTAAACTACCTCTTTAGTTAAGTTAACTAAAACTCAACCAACTTTTTAGTTAAGGGGAAAAGTAATAAAATAATAATAAGATTTTTTAATAAATAATAACTAGTAGGTGGGACCCCTTGTGACTCCCTTTAGTTTCTTTAACAAGCATAGCACAACTAGTTAATCAATCAAACACATCCCTCCTTGTGGCTCCCATCATCACTCTCAGAATTTGACAATTTATATCAATGATAATTGAAACTATATCAAAAAATATAATATCCATATATCCAAAAAATAGTTTGCTATACAAAATTTTAGAAGTAAGTGTTCTCAACAATCAATAAATAAAAACACTTAAAACCCATATTTTCCACTTTGGGAGGCAATATTCCCCTTGTTGTTGTTGTCTCCTTTTGATTTCTCTGAATATTCCTTAGGCTATGTAGAGCCTTTGGGTCTAATCTCACTAATAACATGAGAGCAATCATCTCTCAATTGCATGCGGGACGACATAGATTTGGCAGAGTCATCTGAGGGAGAGGAGGGGGCAACATTGGATTTTCATTTATCAAGAGCATGGTGGACCTCGGTTTTTAACCTTTTACTTGCGTGGGAAGACTGTATTGGTGAGTGGGAAGGGGCATCTTGGACAATTTGATTAACAGGTGGATAAGTAGGTAGAGACAAGTTGGGCCATCCACGATGTTGGGAGACTATAGGGTGGACAATCTCTTGCCATCTGTCATTTTCAGGGACTTCAGGTTGTAAGGAGACATGAGGTGGAACTGGGATACCAAAGACATGTGGGGCTTGGAAGGGAGGCATTTCTGGCCTAGGGTGGACCACTCCTTGTCCAATCCAGTAAAAAAATCCATCTTGAAATAGCTGGCTCAACTCTTGCGAGTCTGCATCAAAATGTATAGAAAACCTTGGCCTTCTAGGGCCCTTGTTCCAAATTCCTCTTCCTCTGTTACCCCGACCATGACTACCTCTGCTGAAAAATCTCATTCATGTATGCATTATTGATTAGAAATTAATTTCTTCAACAACCATACATGACATATCTTTAAATATGAAACAAAGTTTGGCTCAGCAACACATCAGACTCATGCAATCCAATCCATAAAAATCATTTAATACTTGTCAATGAGAAGGGGGTGAATAAGTGTTCTGGGATATGTGCGGGATTGTATTGAGTCAAAAGTGGTAATATGAAGGGGAGTAAATCATGATTACTGCTCAACAAATCATCAAACAATCAACTGTATTGTAAATCAAAACATATCACTATAACTCATCCTCATGCCATCCTTTAACTATTATAGTACAAAGTTTCACTTAAATATGATTTAATTTTAAGAACAAGGAGTGGATAGTGAATATGGGAAAGTGAGGGGACTTGTAATGTGAGAAAAAGTGAAAGAATGATAGGAAACAAAACAAATATTGTTCATAAAACAAATCAAGTAATCCATAAACATAACTTTGTATTCAATACAAAACATACCAATACCAATTTAATACTTATTGTGTGTCAAAATTGTTCATTGTCCCACATTCAATTTCTTAAAAAATTCTCAATTAACACAGTTTGTAATCATACTCATAATCACTATGAATTTCAACAGTCTTGTTAAGAGAATACTTTGTCTTTAATCCCTTTCCTTTCATTTAAAACAAAATCGAAAGAAACACACAACAACATTGCTCCATTTCTATCCATAACACATCACTATAAAATACCAAACACTGTCCATAAATTCACAATCGCCCAATAAAACATATACACAGGTACCTTTTCCAAATTGAACAGAATTCTAACACTTGCTTGATTTCATGCCTTTTTCATTATATCAACCAATAAAACTTTGCAATGAAACCATAATATAAAACCTAAGCCTCATCACTGATGGTGAAATTAAATAAAACATGCACGATGCCTCCATAATAGATACACAGTGAAACAACGAAATCACAGTCATCAATTTCCACAGTTTGCCATGATCTCGATTGGGACTAGTGAAACACACAGTAGTCACCAACTTGCAATTAACACCATGATGTAAGAATACAACGATCAAAAGCATAACTAGAAGAGACAATCATTGACTACACATTATCACTAGTTCCCAATCACAACCTTTTAAACCAATTTAATCAAATAAAAACGAGCTAGGTATTCGACGCAACTGTCATAACCACTCCATTTTACAACCAATCTTTAACAATCAGAAATATGCCCGATTTGAGTAAGACAGTTAGGGATTTAAAAACAAAATGGGCTCTGTAACAACGAATACAAATAAGAAATTAAGAGTTCTCTCGGTCATCAATAGCACTGAGAGACTGGAGGTCCTCCAAACATATCAACCAATAGGCAAATACCCTTCGATACAAGCACACTGTTCCTTATAAATCTCGGTCTGTGCAATGGCGCAATAGTTCAACGACGGGTAGGGTATATCAACGATGAAAAGGAGAATCAAATGCCCACTGGACAGTAACAAGTACCCAGAACACACAGAGGTATAACCTTTATCCATTTCATTTTATGACAATGCCAATGGGAATGCAGACTCGAGGCATAACTTATATCACCAAACAACCATATATCTTGGCATAATGGCCACCTTATAACCGACTTCTGAGATATGTTGATGCCAAGACAATAAAAATAAGCTCACGATGATGTAATAAACCCATGACCATGACTCTAGAAAATACACAGCGAGCAAAAGGAATTCTGAAAAGCATACACAACAACCACATAGTAGCCCAAATATGACTAGACAAGGTTACCCTCATAACTGCGAGGAAGCATCTAGTAAGGATAACAGAGTGAAAACCTCCAAAAACACAGAGCAATAATACCCATATCCACTCAAAAACCACAACGAGCCATCACGATTTTCATCAACAACCAAACCAAATCTTTTACTTGAAAAACAAATAACCACACAGTCATTCCAGAGAGAAAAACCACGTATTTACATAGTTTTCGATCTCAAGAAAACACAAACCAAAGCATTACTGAGCCATCATTCGTTCATACACAGAGTGTAATTCATGGATGGGTGAAAAATAACCATACTTGTAACCGATAGCTTAAAAGGGGCGAGTTAGCCGAGCGTTTCCTTCCCAGGCTTGGATCTCGGAGCTTAACCACCAGCAAAACGAAATGAAACAATAACCATTCTAGGGTGATGGCCTGATGGGGGGAGTATGGAGTGATGTACATTTACTGCATGTCGCTTCCATCTCCTCTTCATTCAATTTCGAATTACACGACATCCAACGCTCACTAATACATTTAACCATGCCATTCATTCCCGAACCATTGAAATATGTGACAACATTGCTTTCCAAATGCACCACCCAAAACATTCACATTAACCATTGCCAAACTTCCATACCATACCATATGTATTTCCATATCAAATGCGCCCAATATAACTCAATTACAAATCACATAGCCACTAACCATTAATAGTTAGGATTAACACTAACTTGTTTTCATTTTAATTGCACATAACTTCTAACATAGCATAACATATGCCCTTTCTTTTGGATTTTTTGTAAGTTTCTTCCCTTTTTCTTTTGTTTATATCGTCACTAATATGTTTCTTATGCATGTGTAGCCAGGTAATAATCATGGTGACATGATTAAACATAAAAACTGTAAATATATTCCAATCATAACATAAAATTAAAGCTTCGAATAACAAAACATCCCATAAAATGCATCATCCACCTGTCATTATGTCAAAATGAAACCAAGAATGCATCGTCAACCATATAAGACCCTGTAAGTAGCATCAAAACTGTAGCATAAAATGTGTGATATGACTATCTCTGAGCCTCCAGTCTACAAGGGGGTCCCACCTACTAGTATTATATATCATTAGCATAATTTAAATAATAGGCTTTAGCAATACTTTGCGAGTGAAATTCCTCGTTGCGATTTTTATCGTTAACAAATTAAGAACACAGAATGTATGTTTTTGCAGGCCAAGAACAACAGATCAAGAAGATATAACCATAATGATTATGCAACAGGGGGAAGTGAGTGGATTTAATGGAAAAATGACCGGGAATTTGTGAATAACTCATGGAAAATGTTAAGTATGAGGGGGTTTATCCCTGTATGCCTAATCATTCAACGAGAAATTTCTTTTGAATTTCAAGGAGATTTTTTTTTTTATGGACTTGCTCTTTTGAATCTCAAATGGATGAAGAAATGGAAAGCAGAAGCGGGAACTAAACAATTTTCTCATAAGACAATAGTGAAAGTAGATAACAAATTTAATGATACCTTCAGGGGGAAAATCATAACAACCATGTAAGCTTGATTGTTATTGACTAACAATACCCTGCAGGAGTGTCATTGTGGCAGAATTGATCCAATATTTTATTCTTGACCAAAAATTGAAATAAAAAAAAAACAAGAAATGTCATAACAGAATGAAACCGTAAAATTTAGAACAACAGAAAATAAAATGACAAAATTGCAAACAACATGATGAAAACTACTAAAATGGAAACATAACTAAATTACTAATATACAGAACAATCCAAACAACGTTAAACTCTTCAAGTTGGTTCCACGTAGTGTTTTAAGTGAGAACCATTAGTGTTGTAGGAAAACAATTGCTCTTGTAAATCTTTTAGAATGTAAGAGTTTGTACCCAGGACAAAAGCGATCTTGAAAGGACCCAACCATAATTCTTGAAACTTCTAGACAATTGATAGTCCTTTAGAGTACACAATTAGATCATCAAGATAGATATGAATAATATTACCGATGAAATCGTCAAAAGTTATTCGCATAGGTTTTTGAAAAGTGGCACCTACATTTGATAATCCAAAAGGAATACGTTCATAAGCAAAGGTGCCCCAACGAGTCATAAAGGTGGTTTTATATTTGGCTGCCCTTTTTACCTTGATTTGATTGTAATCGGAAAAACCGTCAACTAAGGATATCATCTGTGACCGTGCAACTTGCTGAAAAATCATTTCCATATTAGGGAGAGGAAAGTGATCTTTTATATTATCTCGATTCAATGCACAAAAATCAATGCATAATATGATATGACCAGTTGTTTTCTGAACGAGAACCAAATTGGAAACCCATTCAAAATACTTGACCAGAAAGATGATTTTAGCTTTCAAGAGTTTTTCCCGCTCCTTCTGAATAGTTGCTTCCAGTGCAGGGTTGATAGGTCTTTGTTTTTGCCTAACTGGTTGTATGCCTTCTTTGATGGGAATGGCATGTTGTATGAAAGCGGGATAAAAACCATGAAGATCCTCATAAGACCAAGAAAAAACATCTTGAAATTCTTCAAGCAGTTTGGAAAACTTCATTTTCTCTTCATCAGAACATTGGACACCTATTTTAACATTCTTTGGAGACCAGGGTATTCCAATGTTCAAGGAAATGGTTTCACCGACTTTCCTTTTCGACTCCTCTTCTTTACGTTTCTCTTTATTTCCTACATCACTCAATGAAAATGAACTCTCTAGAGGAATCAAGCCCTTAGGAATCTTGTTATCTTCCATGGATATAATTTCCTTGGGCTTATAAGGTTCATTTTGAATGAAAACACAGATGCTATCATCGCTAGGGAAAACTTGCCATGATTATATATTGTCAAGGATATGTGGACGATATAGATATTGAAAGTACAATCAGGTTTGTGTGGCAAAAGTTGTCAATTAGGAGAGGCTACAAAAACAACTAATCGATTAGCCATTGAGTTCAATTCCCTCTTAACATGAGTAATGTTGAAAGATAGTAGGTTCGAGATAAGTGCCCAAATAGTTTGGGTGTATCGTTTCATCAACTTGTTGCCAGGAGAGTATATCTTACATACAAGGTTCAAAACAAGCTCGGAATCCCCAAAAACTGTAAGGTGACCACAACCCAGATTATAGGCGTTTTCAATGCCTAATAATAAAGCTTTGAATTCAGTGACATTGTTTGTGCAAGCAAACTCCAACCTATAAGAAAAGTTATGAATTTTCCCCATAGGAGAGTACAAGATAATTCCATCTTCGTTTCCTTCATTAGAGCATGAACCATCAAAGTCCATGTGCCACATACCATCATCTAAGTCGATTTGTTCCAAGGGAGTGCTATTCTCTTCGACAAATATGGAATACACCTTTAGGTCCTCTTCGATATAATTCACATTAGGCTGTGGAACACTTTCTATGTAAGGTGAAATCCTTCCCTCTCTAATGACTATGATGTTTTTACCATTTCGAGGAACGAATAAGTGTGTCCCGTCCTTGCCAATCTCTTCGTAAGATGATTGAGTAATTTCTTACCGGCATACCAATTACCTGAATATTAAGGGTTTTCCTTATTTTAGGGTGTGCGCACAAAACCAAGGTCACGTTTTTTTATTTCACCTATGGTCGTTTGTTGTAGACATAAGAGAGCATAAGAGAGCATGCTTCTGGCATTTTCATTTGTACAAGACAAGCCTAGCTCTTCCATAATAATCTTCGACATTACACTTGGGCCCGAACCACCATCAATGAGGAAACAATGGGCGATATTATCCATAATATTTACAGAAATATAAAAAGGGGGATTTTTTATAGGGTATATAAAGTTATGTACACCTGCTTTATTTACAGACTAATCCTCTTCATTTACCTCTTCAGAGAGGTTGTCTACAACAAAATATTTTCCTTCCATGAATTGTTTTAGATGCCTCTGTTGTTCAGGGACGATAACCATGTCTAGAAGGGTTGCATATTCTTTGATGTTGGCCAACTGATTTAGAATATTGTATTTGGAAGAGGGGAGAGGGTAGTGATCAAAATCTAGACCAGGGGTCAAATTTTAGCTCAAAAATCAACGTTCTCAGAATCACTTCAAAACGAACGTGAGAGTAGGCCTCGTCGTTGCAAACCCAACGCAACTCGTTTTGTCTCAAACGAACGTCGGGAGCGAGATATATCGCGATCTGTCCGAATCGTCAAACAGGGAAAAAAAATGGATGCTGATTGTGCAGTCCGTACAGATGCTGATGTGGCATGACCGTACGCTGGCGTAGCTTGACCGTACATGCTGACGTGGTAGAGGTGATGTGGCATTTTTATATTGACAGACTTGGGCGAATCATTTGTTGACATGTGGCAATTATTGGGCAAATGATAAGGTGCCACGTGGCCCAGTCATGGGCTGCCACGTGGCACCCCTTTATTGGCTATTGGGTTTGTTCAAAATTTTGTTAAGTCCACTAGAATCGAACTCTAGACCTCCACCATCGAGCGCTTTGGCAATGGCCACCCAACCGACGCGCCATGCGTTGGTTCTTAACAACTATATGAGTTTTAATGTATCTAATTTTATATTCATTTTTAGTTGGCGGGGGGTCGAGCCGGGGCTTAGACCCGGCCCACGGTTGCATTGGTGTATTACATATGACCCCGATTTTATATGTGTATACACAGAGAGCGCGGGATAATACAAATGTTTATAACCCATGGTTTTATTATAACATACGACCATTGTTTATGCGGGAGTTGCGTTGCAACGGACCCAGCCCGCGGTCACACGACTGTTACATATGACCCTTATGTTATACGGAAGTGTGCGTGCGGTTATTTTAAAATTTGGTTGAAATGGTTAAAGTTTTAGCCCGTGGTCTTTTTTGTTAGTCCATATGACTTCAACCTAAGCACGGGGGTTTCAAAACAGTTTTAAGTGTTAGCCCTTTTCATATTTGCGCGAGGTTGTATGGTATTCACGTGCCCAGGTGCTAGGCGGTTAGGGGCTGACGCGCCCATAACCGTCCTACAGTTTTCACCGTTGGCATGGTTGTGCCCGGTGCTGGGTTTAAACACGAATTTGGAGCATGTTCTTGGTTCAAGCACACAGAGGTGCGTTTTGGCGAACCAGAGCCAGCAAGCTTGAAGGAAGAGGATGGCAGGAGGCCTATCTTTCTCATTTTTTGGCCGATTGAGGTGCCGTAAAAGCCCAGATAGGGGTTTTTGGACGTCTTGAATCCATTGGCACTGTTATCAAGGCCATTTGAAGACTGCTTTTGCAGGTTTTTCACCATTGAAGTTTCAGCAAGCTCCAAGGAGCTTGAAGCCCTCATTGATCGAGGACATGTTTTGGTGAGCCTATGTTTGTCTTCTATGATTGAATAATCATTTTTGGCTAATTTTTATGCTATGAACACATTGGGATAGGTTTTAGAGGCTTTTGAGGACTTTTACAGGTGTTGTTTTTCCAAAGAGAAGCTCAGGGAAGCTTATGGCCACATGTAGAAGAGGTCATGCCCGGATGAGCCATGATCCGTTTTCAGAGTTTTATTAGTCATTTTTTGGGGTTTTTATGTGTTCTGATCTCAATGGTAAGTCTATTTTTTCCATTGGAGTTGAGCAGCAGCTTGTAAAAGAACTTTTTGACAAATTAATCCCAGAGAGCCAAGTCCATTAATGGAGGCTCAAGGAGATGTAGCCCGGAGGGGGGTGAACTCCTTGATCAGCTTGTTCTTGTTGTGAGTTTGATGGTTTATTTTCTGCAAGTTGTGTTGCTGTGTATTTGTTTAAAGTACATATTTAACCATCTAAAAGAACAATTCCTCACACATAAGCATTTACAAGAAGATGCATGAACTTAACACATAATTTTATCTTGCATATTTATACACATGAAGCAAGGTCCTGTAAAGTTTATTTTAATGAAGTAGAGGGTGCTTGCATAGCATAACAAGTCATCCTTCTATTTTCAGATCAGGTAGTTAGTTCCTTGACTGTTAGGAACCTTAGGAACCTGAACAATAGAAGTTGGTGAGAATGAGCTTGGGCTAGAAGAATTGCGAGGAGGATCATATTTGCCTTTGGGCACATAGGATTTGTTCCTAGTATTGATGATCATGACATCTTCTGGCTTTGCAAAATCTAAGACAACAATGGTAGTTTCCGGTCTTTTACCAAAGATATTCTCTCTAGCACTCTTCTTTACCTCACATGTGGTTTCCTCGTGGTGTTCCTCGCAAAATTTACACCAACTACGAGGCATCATAGCCTTAGGATAAAAATTGTTTTCATTTGGATTTCTAAAGGGGGGTGTAGAAGAGGATGAAGTTCTAGGGGTAAGAGGGGAGACATTTCCCTTTCGCTCATACACTATCATACAATTATTCATGTCTTGTAAAAGTTGTAAGAGGGAGGACATGTCTGCCTGTTTAACTGATTCTCCTTGAGGAAGACCTGTTCTTTCAAGCTATTCTTCATACTCTAAATAAGTATGCAGAGCAGAACCAAGGTTATCAATGAATTTTGTCTCAAGCCTATGACGGTAGGGGGAAGGTAATGCATTATAATAATACATGAAAGCGGCTTGGTTATGAGGTAGAATGAGTTCAGGTATTTCATTGTATAACTTGGTGAATTGCAAGTTGAAGGAATTGATGGTTTCACCATCCTTATAAGCAATGTTATTGTATTCCTATGACTGCTTAGTTGGGATTTTAGATTTCCCATAGGTGGATTTGAACCAATATACTAACTCTTCCCAAGTAGTCAGAATCTTAGGAGGAAGGTCAAATAAATTGGCCGCAGCCTTCCCTTCCAGGGAATTAACAAATAAGCGCATGCAAGTATCGTTGTCATTGTCTCCTATGTTGTGATAGGCATTAGAAAATTCCACCAAGTGTTCATTTTTAGTGACACCAAGTGTTCATTTTTAGTGACAATGTTATTCCCTGAAAACCTAGGAATATTCTCTTTGAATTTAGGAAGTGGACGAGTAGCAGGTGCTAGGTTAAGAGGAGAGGAAACATGGCACAGTGTGGTTCTAGCATCTTCTTCAAATTGAAAAATAGCATACTTTTTAATGACTTTGGTGGGGTGTTTGGTAGATTGGACAGGGACTTGGTGACTATATAAGCTACTAATCACTGACGAAGATAAAGAATGAGATGAGGAGGCACTTTCAGTGCCACCAGATCCACCACTAGATGCCATCTTGTGGATAATAGGTAAGAGAGAGAAAGACGAACTAAAATAATCTAACAAGGTTCTCCTTAGATAACTTTGTTGGGTTGATAACACAACGTTCCTTCTTCCTATTTCCGCAATAGGATTAAATTCAGGTGATAAGCCTCTTCTTCTCCTAGAAACACGAGGGTCTAAGGACATGAAAAGAAGGTCAAATCTAAAGGAAAAATAAAGTTATGGCTGATTACTAGGCTGTCTACGTATAAATTCCCAACGTTCTTGGGCACTTATGTCTTGTTCAATTGCTGCCCATGAACGATTATACTCAACCCAAGTATTAACAATGTATAAAATGTTGTTAAACAAATTTAAAGCAATGATGGTCTGATCTTGAAGACCGGGCTCAATATTAGGCTACCTTGCAACATGTACAGTCATTAAGAAATGAAACAATCAAAGAATAAATATCATAAAAATAGATGTATTCGATGATAATCAAGCATAAAAATCAACCAGAGAGATATTGAAGATCTCCCAGTATGGTCGCCAAATAAATGTTGAGGAAAAGATATGAAATGATCTTACTCAATCATTTTCAGATCTTACTTAGCTAAAGAAAGATAGACGGGAATATCATCCTATGTTTATAGCCACCAAAAATTGTTTCCTAATCCACAAGTATTAGTTATAAGTGCTTAGGTTGATTTTTTATAAATGAAAGATTGTTGAAAAATTCAATATTTATGTAATTTTCTGAATATAATAGATGCAGAAATAAATATAGAGACATAAGTAAAAACACCAAGTCAATAATCAACACAAATGAGACATAAAGAAATCGTTTATTCCATTCCAATTTATCAAAAGACTCGTTCTCTTTACAAAATTCTGGGAGGAAGTTTGGACCAAAGTCAAACTTAGATGTTCCTGATGAAAACCATACAAAAGGACTTCTGACAGAAAGTAAAAAACTGAACTTTAAAATTTGGATCAACTTGCCACAGATTGTTGCCCACTCGACTCTGCACAATAGCCTTTATCAGTCATGAAATTTAATTCACAAACAAACAAGTCTACACAGACTATCAAAGATAGATCAACACCTCTGAAAAACAAGTGTCTGAATGATGTAATTCAACCTCGAATCTTGATGTCTACAATAGGACCCTGCTATCATAAAAGAGAATTAGGCCTTCAATGAATTAAAGAATGAATGAAAAATTAATTGTCTCAATAAAACTCAAGAGCAGACCTTAGTATGCTTTCTCCTTCTATTCTACTCTTGTTCTTTCTTCTCTTTTTGCCTTTAAGCAATCAAAATTACTTGAAGTAGTTAAACTATCTCTTTAGTTAAGTTAACTAAAACTCAACCAACTTTTTAGTTAAGGGGGAAAAGTAATAAAATAAAAATAAGGGTCTTTAATAAATAATAACTAGTAGGTGGGACCCCTTGTGACTCCCTTTAGTTTCTTTAGCAAGCATAACACAACTAGTTAATCAATCAAACACATCCCTCCTTGTGGCTCCCATCATCACTCTCATAATTTGACAATTTATATCAATGATAATTGAAACTATATCAAAAAATATAATATCCATATATCCAAAAAATAGTGTGTTGTGTAAATTTTCAGAAGTTAATTGTTCTCAATAATCAATAAATAGAAACAGTTAAAACCCATATTTTCCACTATGGGAGGCAATATTCCCCTTGTTGTTGATGTCTCCTTTTGATTTCTTTGAATTTACCTTAGGCTGTGTGGAACCTTTGGGCCTAATCTCAATGATAACATGGGAGAAATCATGTCTCAATTTCATGCGGGACAACACAGATTTGGCAGAGTCATCTGAGGGAGAGGAGGGGGAAACAACGGATTTTCCTTTATCAAGAGCATGGTGGGACTCGGTTTTTAAACTTTTACTTGTGTGGGAATACTATATTGGTGAGTGGGCAGGGGAAGCTTGGAAAATATGATTAACATGTGGAGGATACTGTCGGGTGGACAATCTCTTGCCATCCGTCGTTTTCAGGGACTTCAGGTTGTAATGAGACATGAGTTGGAACTGGGATACTAGGGACATGTGGGGCTTGGAAGGGAGGCCTTTCTAGCCTAGTATGGACCACTCCTTGTCCAATCCAGTTAAAAAATCTAGCTTGAAATAGCTGGCTCAACTCTTGCGAGTCTGCATCAAAATGTATAGAAAACCTTGGCCTTCTAGGGCCCCTATTCCAATTTCCTCTTCCTTTGTTACCTCGACCATGGCTACCTTTTCTGAAAAATCTCATTCATGTATGCATTATTGATTAGCAACTAGTTTCTTCAACAACTATACATGACATCTCTTTAAATATGAAACAAAGTTTGGCTCAACAACACATCAGACTTATGCAATCAAATCCATAAAAATTGTTTAATACTTGTCAATGAGAAGGGGGTGAATAAGTGTTCTGGGATATGTGAGGGATTGTATTGAGATAAAAGTGGTAATATGAAGGGGAGTGGATCATGATTACTCCTCAACAAATCATCAAACAATCAACTGTATTGTAAATCAAAACATATCATTGTAACTCATCCTTGTGCCATCCTTTAACTGTTATAATACAAAGTTTCACTTAACTATGATTTAATTTTAAGAACATGGAGTGGATAGTGAATATGGGAAAGCGAGGGGCCTTGTAATGTGCGAAAACGTGAAAGAATGATAGGGAAAAAATATGAATATTGTGCATAAAACAAATCAAGTAATCCATAAACAAAACTTTGTATTCAATACAAAACATACCAATACCAATTTAATAATTACTGTGTGTCAAAATTGTTCACTGTCCCACATTCAATTTCTTCAAAACTTCTCAATTAACACAGTCTATAATCATACTCATAATCACTATGACTTTCAATAGTCATGTTAAGAGAATACTTGGTCTTTAATTCCTTTCCTTTCATTTAAAACAAAATCGAAAGAAACACACAACAACATTTCTCCATTTCTATCCATAACACATCACTATAAAATATCAAACATTGTCCATAAATTCACAATCACCCAATAAAACATATACACATGTCCCTTTTCCAAGTTGAACAGACTTCTAACATTTCCCTGATTTCATGCCTTTTTCATTATATCAACCAATAAAACTTTGCAATGAAACCATAATATAAAACCTGAGCCTCATCATTGATGATGAAATTAAATAAAACATGCACGATGCCTCCCTAATAGATACACAGTGAAACAACGAAATCACAGTCATCAATTTCCACAATTTTCCATGATCTTGATCGGGACTAGTGAAACACACAGTAGTCACCAACTTGCAATTAACACCATGTTGTAAGAATATACTGATCGAAAGCATAATGAGAAGAGACAACCATTGACTGCACATTATAACTGATTCCCAATCACAACCTTTTCAACCAATTTAATCAAATAAAAACGAGCTAGGTATTCGATGCAACTGTCATAACCACTCCATTTTACAACCAATATTTGACAATCAGAAAGATGCCTGATTTGAGTAAGACAGTTAGGGATTTTAAAAAAAAATCAGACTCCGTAACAATGAATACAAAAAATAAATTAAGAGTTCGCTCAGTCATCAATAACACTGAGAGACTGTAGGTCCTCCAAACATATCAACCAATAGGAAGAGACCCTTCGATACAAGCACATGGTTCTTTATAACTCTCGGTCTGTGCAATGGCACAACAGTTCAACGACGGGTAGGGTAGGACAACGATGAAAAGGAGAAGTGAATGCCCACTAGACAGTAATAAGCATCCAAAACACATAGAGGTATAACCTCTGTCCATTTCATTTGATGACAATGTCGGTGGGAATGCAGACTCGAGGCATAACTTATATCACCAAACAACCATATATCTTGGCATAATGGCCACCTTATAACCGACTTCTGAGATATGTTGATGCCAAGACCATAAAAATAATACCACGACCATGTAATAAACCATGACCATGACTCTGGAAAATACACAACGAGCAAAAGGCAGTTCGAAAAGCATACACAACAACCACATAGTAGCCCAAATACATCTGGACATGGTTACCCTCATAACTGTGAGAAAGTGACCAACAAGGATAACAGAGCGAAAACCTCCAAAAACACAGAGCGATAATACCCATATCCACTCAAAAATCACAGAGAGCCATCATGAGTTTCATCAAAAACCAAACCAAATCTTTTACTTGCAAAACAAATAACCACACAGTCATTCCAGAGAGAAAAGCCATGCATTTACACAGTTTTCGATCTCGGGAAAACACAAACCAAATCATTATTGAGCCATCGTTCATTCATACACAGAGCATAATTCATGGATGGGTGAAAAAGAACCATACCGGTAACCAATAGCTTAAAAGGGGCGAGATGGCCTAGCGTTTCCTTCCCAGGCTTGGATCTCGGAGCTTAACCACCAGCAAAATGAAATGCAACAATCCATTTTAGGGTGACGGCCCGATGGGGGGAGTATGGAGTGATGTGCATTTACTTCACGTTGCTTCCATCTCCTCTTCATTTAATTTTGAAGTACACGACAACCAACACTCACTAATACATTTAACCATGTTATTAATTCTCGAACCATTGAAATCTGCGACCACATTGCTTGCCAAATGTGCCACCCAAAACATTCACATTAACCATTGCCAAACTTCCATACCATACCATATGTATTTCCATATCAAATGTGCCCAATATAACTCAATTGCAAATCACATAGCCACTAACCATTAATAGTTAGGATTAACATTAACTTGTTTTCATTTTAATTGCACATAACTTCTAACATAACATAATATATTCCCTTTCATTTGGATTTTTTGTAAGTTTCTTCCCTTTTTCTTTTGTTTACATCGTCACTAATATGTTTCTTGTGCATGTGTAGCGAGGTAATAATCATGGTGACATGATTAAACATAACAACTGTAAATATATGCCAATCATAACATAAAATTAAAGATTTGAATAACAAAACATCTCATAAAATGCATCATACACCTATCATTATGTCAAAACGAAACCAAGACTGCATCGTCAACCATATAAGACCCTATAAGAAGCATCGAAACAACATCATAAAATGTGTGATATAACTATCTATGAGCCTTCAGTCTACAAGGGGGTCCCACCTACTAGTATTATATATCATTAGCATAGTTTAAATAATAGGCTTTAGCAATACTTTGCGAGCAAAATTCCTTGTTGTGATTTTTATCGTCAACACCATGTAAATAATATATATGAACTATAAAATAACATAATAATAATAAAAAAAAAATTATTAATTTTAAAAAATTATAAAACATATTTTTTTAAATTTGCATTATTGTGTATATAGTGAGTAATACTATGTTATATTATATTAGTTTTTTTATAATTAATATTATTTCAAATTATAATTAAGTAATAAAAAATTCACATAAATCGAGTTTCAATTGAATGATGAGTATTTATTATTTATTTAAATGGGTATTTGGTGAGTTTTTTTAAGGTTTATAATTAATATTATTTCAACTTAGGTTGCGTAGTAAAAATTTAACATAAATGTACTTTCATTTCAATGATGAGGTATTTATTATTTAAATGGGTATTTGGTGAGTTTTTTAAGGTTTATAATTAATATTATTTCAAATTAGGTTGTGTAATAAAAAATTCACATAAATCTAGTTTTATTTGTTTATTATTTAAATGGGTACTTGACATGGATGATTTTAGGGGATAAATTTCGTTCATGGGCTAATTTTTCATGGTTTTTACAAAAATAAGATTCGCTATTTTAAAAATTATTTGCCCAAATTCTATAGGATAAAATTAATTTACTGTAAAAATCGCCAAAATTTTATAAAAACTATATAAAATCCTTAGAAATTTGAATATTTTTACAAAAATATCGCCGAACATTTATAGTTGGCATATGAAGGATTAGTAATATTCGCCAAGATTTCTACATTTTAAAATAAATTTTCATCCTTAAAATCATCCCTGGTACTTGATGAGTTTTTTAAAGTGTCTCATAAATAATATTTATTAATTATATTTTTTTAATATAAAATTGTTATTTTTATTTTGTTGTAGTATTAAAAATATTAAGATAAATATTTATACATAATTTTAATTTTGAATTTAATTGAAATGAAAGTGAAATACAATTTTTTGTATTTCTTTATTGAAATGAAGCAAATAATAATTATATTTTATAAAATTATAGACACTTTATATTTAAATAATTCGTAATATTAAATTGTAGCAACTAAATATTGTATGTCAATTCTCGCCTAAGGTTCTATTATATGATGATTTACAATTTTATAATCTCAAAAAGAAATTGCTAACATAATAGTGACATACATTCAAATATATATGCATAGCCACAACAAGTGACATACATTCAAATATGTATGCATAGCCACAAGAATATGGAACTGGATAGTTATCATGTTGGCCTATATATATATCAAAGTTTTTGGTTCTCTCTTTAATGTAGTATTTGGTTGATTTTCTACTCAACAACTTTACTATTGAATTGGTATAACACAACTCAATTTTAATATGATAGTTGTCATTTTCAACTTCCTCTTTGACTTTTTAGTTGCATTTCTAACTCTTTCTTTTCCAATTTCATTCTTGAAATATGTGTCTCACCTGTCAAACTTTATCTTCTTGTTATAATGTGGCTTTTCATCTTTATTCAATGTATCATCTTTATCTGATGTTGTGTTGTTATCTATCATGTTGTTCTCCCTATCACAAAATTCTATGCACTTATCATCATCTTGTTCTATGTTCACTTATCTTTGTCTAACCTTTTCATGCATCCACATTTTACCATTTATATTAAAAATTCAGTAATATCATTTCATAAAAATATATATTAAATAATCAAGACCTAAAAATCATTTTGTAAATATCATTAATTGCACTAAATTCTTCACAATAATACTAATTTTGTAAATATCATTAATTGCATCAAATTCTTCACAATAACACTAGTTTCTAGTCCCTTCCAAATTTAATGTTTTTTCTCTGTGAATCGAAGTTTTCATGTCCACGGGTAAAGGATTATAATGATGTTCTTCCTAGCAAATGTGTAACATCAATAAAATAAAATAAAAAATTATAGATTTTATATTTTTTAATAAATATAAAATAAAAGGTTAATATCAATTTTTTTATTTAATATATTTAGATAAAACTTATAAATAAAATAGTATAAATTTCAGTTAATATTATATATTATATACAATAAATAAGATTTAAATTTTAATATAAAGTAAATATTTTTTTTTCAATTTTATTGATTTTTTTTTTTGTATTTATGAGAGTTGAATATATATATTGTTGTTCATAAGAGAATTGATCATACCTTATGAGTCCTAACTATCCAGAGAGAAGAGGTCACATCTACTTATACTACATTTTACACATTTTCATCAAAAAAATATATCTTATACAAAAATCATCATTGTATTACTTTCTGCAGAAAACAGATTTAACATATCTTAAACAAAAATAAAAAATCTTTGGATCGCATAGTAGCTTCACTCCTTCTTTGCTTTGCATCTAAAAACCTATAGGCTAACATAAACTTTGAAAAAGTTAAAGTTGGAATTCCATGGACTCAATATCCTCTTCCTCTTAAAATTCATGGAATCCAAAAGCCCCAATCGGGAGAGACAATGCTTCCTTTGATAGCTCATCATCTTTTCCATTAAGCTCCCTATATATGTCCGAAAGAGATCCAATCAAAATATTGAAGAGAAGCCAAAATTTCCTAGACCAAGGGACCAAGCTGAACATCCTTCACTGAAGCTTTTTTTGTTGCCCAATCAATGACCAATTTTGAGTCAGCCATCACCTATAATTTTCTTACCCCTTTCTTTGAGGAAATCTCTAGTAGAGTCCCCAATGCAATAAATTCAACTCTATTGTTTGTACCCCTTCCTTGATCCAAGTGGATATTGGTGGCCACCCACTTGTTCCAAATTCCAACTGACTCATCTGGATAGTTTTCAGTTCAACATGTTCCTCTGTAATGGGGACATTTCTTTGTGATTGTGGGTTCTGCACTTACAGGGTTGTCATGAAGTCCTACACAACATTCAGGTGGATATTGGTGGCCACCCACTTATTCCAACTAGCTTATTTTGGAAGTTTTCATGTCAGTACATCTTTTTGTACTTCCAGGGCCATCTTGGGGATCTAAACAATGTTTTCTTGGATTTCCACAATCAAACTATAGATGGAGTCGGAGTTTGATGGCATAATGCATATTTATAGAAAATACCTTTCCAATGGGCTATCACATGCCTAAAATGAAGATCGTATGCAAAAGTTACGACCTTGGCAAGTTAATGTACTAACTTACCCCAACGGGGCCCACATGACTTTTGGCGCTTCAACTCCCAGGGTTAGGTTTTTGGATGTCTAGGGTTTTGGTATTCATGTTTATCATAAAAAATGCCTTCATAGCCTCATTGTAATCATCTTCTTGCGGATGAGTGTAGCCATCACATCTCTTCTCAAAGATAAAACTGTCACCATTCTAGTGAGTCTTGCACTCTGTATTTTTACAGTCTTTGTACATTTCTTTCATTAATAGAAATCATGTATTGTTGTATTTATCTATTTCTGTAAATTTTTCTGTGTATTTCTTTGTAATATATCTGTTTTCATTTTGTTCCGAAAATAATCTCGATCAGTGGTATCAGAGCAAACTATTCTTGATTTTTTTATTTTTTTTTCAATGCATGTTCTAGACGAGGTCCGAGTATATCAAGTTGGGTCTCAAGATTGTCTCTCTTGATGAAAATTTCTCTCACATGCCAAATAAACCCTCTATGGAGACATAAAGGAAAAATGGTGGAGTAGAAGATTCTATTAATCTATTGCTTGAGCAAGCTCTCGCGTGACAGAGGGACGAAATGGTGGAGAATTTTTCCCACATCCTTCAGCACCTGCCAATAGCAATAAGAACATCTTCATCAAGAAACCACTTTGGAGGAACCTCTCCTTTCAAGGTACAAGTTAATTTTGATATTCCCATATTTGAAGGCCAGATAGATGCGAATGCCTTAGAAAAATGGTTAAATCTACTCGAAGGTTATTTCTTTGTTCACAATTTTTCCGACAAGGAAAATATCACCTTCGCACTCTTCAAGGCTCTCTCCCATGTCAAAAATTGATGGGAAACTTACTGGGAGAAAAGTTCCACAGAGGAATCTAGAATATATGGGCCGAGCCCACTTGGGATTTTTTGTGTGGATGTGGTCAAGGAACAATACTACCATGTTGATAACTATGAAGATCAATACATGAGATGGACCACACTATGGCAAGAGAAGAGACAAACAGTGTCAGAGTTCACAAATACTTTCCATACCTTGCGCACCAAGTTGGGTATCAAAGACTTTGAGCAACATTTGGTTCTGAAATACCGTGGGGCTCTGTATAGGTACATCCAAACTGAATTGGATTTCCTAAACATCTCATCATTAGGAGCTTCCTATCGATATGTTGTCAAAATCGAGTAGAAATTTAGGCACCAGAACAAATGGGAGTTCGGGTCTGCAAATCCTCAACAACCAAAGCATGGTAAAAACAACCCTAACCAAGAGCCTCCAGACAACCAGTTCAAGACATAGGACAAGAAGGGTAAAGGGAAGAAGAAGAATGAAAATGGGAAGTGGTGCGACTTCCACAAAATCCCTTGGCACAACACCGATGAATGTCACTCAAAATAGTCATTGGTGGCCGAGGTCAAAGACAAGGAGTCGAACCCTGATTCAGAATCTGATCCAAAAAATATTGAACAAAGACAAATCATCGACATAGACCCCATTGCTACTTTCGTGATCGCAACAATTCAACCAGAAGAACCAGTAGATCCTAAAGAGGGGGAGCGCCTCTTCCATTCACAAATGTGGGTGAAGGGGACCCATTGCATTTCATTGTTGATAACGACAGCCAAAAGAACCTCATCTTAGCTAAGGTCATCAAACAGTTGGGGTTTTCGACAACACCACACCTGCAACCATACAACATTGGGTGGATTCACCAAGGACAATATCTCCATGTCAGCCAGCAGTGTCGCTTGTCCTATGGCATCGATCCCTTCAAGGATGAGGTAGTGTGTGATGTTTCCCCTCTTGATGTCTGTGATGTTGTTTTGGGCCAACCATATATGTGGAAAATTCATTTTGTTTATGATTCTCGACCCCATAGTGTCATTATTACTCTGGGGGATCAACTCTACAAGATACCATAGGTAGTTCCGACTATTGTTCCACCAAAACAGTGTTGCAAGGTAATCTCTCATACTGCAAAATTCATCATCTTCATAGTTTGTTCAAAGGATGCACATGATGCCCCACTACAACCACTACAACCTCAACACATTCTATCCAGCAGAAGCAAATTGCATAAGAGAAAGCAGATATTGTTTCTTCACCTACAATGTTCCTACACAATGCCCCGTCAAGCCTAGAGACAACATGTTCGTGGAATAGATTCAACCCCTCCAACAACAAGTTTGTGACAGCCTTCCACAGACCAAGCAACGCAACTTCTCCAACAAGGCACACAAATCACCAAGATTCATATTCAGAAAATGCTTTCCCCTCTTCCCTGGGCACTCAATTCAATGGAGACCATTTCTTCCTAAGGGGGGAGAATTGATCCAGGTGGATATTGGTGGCCACCCACCTGTTCCAAATTCCAATTGGCTCATCTCGATAGTTTTCAGTTCAACACATTTCTCTATAATGAGGACATTTCTTTGTAATTGTGGGTTCTGCACTTATGGGGATGTCCTAAATCCCTACACATCATCCAGGTAGATATTGGTGGCCACCCACCTATTACAACTTGCTTATTTTGGAAGTTTTCATGTCAATACATATTTTTGTACTTCTAGGGCTGTTTTGGGGCTCTAAACAATGTTTTCTTGGATTTCCATAGTCAAACTAGAGATGGAGTTAGAGTTTTATGGCATAATGCATATTTCTCTAAAATACCTTTCCAACGGGCTATCACATGCCTAAAACAAAGATTGTATGAAAAAGTTATGACCCAGGGAAGTTAATGTACTAACTTACCCCCAATGGGGCCCACATGACTCTTGGGACTTCATCTCCTAGGGTTAGGTTTTTGGATATCTATGGTTTTGGCATTCATGTTTATCATAAAAAAGGTCTTCAGAGCCTCATTGCAATCTTCTTGCGAATGAGAGTAGCCGTCACATCTCTTCTCAAAGATAAAGCTGCCACCATTCTAGCGAGTCTTGCACTCTGTATTTTTACAGTCTCTGTACATTTTTTTCATTAATAGAAATCATGTATTGTTGTATTTCTCTGTTTCTGACAATTTGTATGTGTATTTCATTATAATCTCTCTGCTTTCATTTCGTTCCAAAAATAATTCGGATCATTCCTAGATCATACATTGTGTGAATATAATGATTATGCTTCATGTACAATACAACGCCTACCCCGCAAACTGAAGGATGACCCTGATGTTGACATCGAGGGACTAGAGATTCCCCGACACCAACATTTTCAACCTCTCGTGGGGCTAGGAGAGAAGAGGCGAGAATATCACCCTAGGCTTAAAGCCCCATACAAGAGAGCGCATTGAACTCCAGGACAATTTTCCCTTAACCTACAAACCAAGCATAGAATCCTTTGCCTTGTAGTTTTACTTTTAGTAATATTTGATTTTTATTTAATTTATGATTTTTATACTATTTTACAATTCAATTACTTCTATGTGGGGTTTTATGCATTTGGAGTAACAAAATTAAATAAAGAACATGTAAATAATAAAAATGAAAAAAACAATTGTTTTGTTTTTATTTTAGCAAAAGTAACTAAAACAAAGTTAACCAAAAGCTAGGGAAAGTTAATAAAATATGTTAGTTTTAAAGTGATCTAATTAAAAGAAAAGTTTATTAAACAAAACATTTGTTTGAAGGCTTAAATGATATTTTTTTTTACATTTTCTTTTCGAAGTTAGCATTGGAAGTAAAAATAGAAAAGAAAGAAAAAAGGTTTATACACATTAAACAAACTAATGATGAAAGATTATATACATATTTTTTACAACATAACTTATTCATAGTTTGTTTATTTTTTCTTTTTTATTTTAATGTTGTATTAAAGAAAAAATGAGAAAAACTGAGGATTTTAAAGAAATAACAAAGAGATAGTTCATAATGAAAAGGAAACTGATCCTTATTTCAAATGTTTCCCATACAACTCTTGAATTTTTTAAACCAACAAGTCCATGCATAGACTAGGGCCAGGTATATGATCTTTAGCCACTCTAGAACAATGTTACAATAGAGAGACCAAGCGCAGAAAAGAAAAAGAAAATTGAGCCATAAATGGAATGGAGCAATGAAGGCGAATCTTAAGGAGAAAACCTGCATATAGAAACCGATTAGCACCGAATAAAATCGAGATTTAATAGAGCAAACTAACAAGCAAACCTTTACCTTATGAAAGCCAACAAACTCACCGTTGCTTTATCCTTTCCGCTGCTTCGCAAGACCCCCTGCTGCCAACGATTTTGTCAATCCCTGTTGAATAGGTAAGAGAAGAATGAAATTAAAAAGTCCTCACAGCCTCCAAGCATACATCTCTATGCATTTTCTTCCAAAGTTCTCTCTAGAAATTTTCTCCTTCGGAAAATTCTTCTTCAGAAAAATTCCCCCTTCTCCATGGTTTTGCGCTGCTTCCTTTAGGTTTTGCGCTGCTTCCTTTAAATGCTTGGATCAGTAGTTAGGGTAGTTCTGGAACGAACTGGCCTATGCGAACTGTCTTGAACTATTCAAACTGAAAACAACTTAATTTGGATAATTTAATATTAATCTCACATATACACATTAGTTTTATGTTGTTCAAGTATTTTTTAATCCTTGGGTATTTCAATAATGAGAGGTTGTCTTTCTGTATCTGATTTTTTAGCATGTAATCCAACATACTTTCCAATTTGTTCTGCTCGTTGATGAGTTTTTTGTTCCTTAACAAACCTTCTTTTTTGTTTGTCCTCCTGATCATGTGAAGGAGAGAGTGAATGTCTTGAAAAAAGTTCAGCTGCCTGGCACAATTTTTCCTGCCACAATATTCGATCTTTCCAAATTTTTCTTTGGCAGCCAGTTCTGCCATTTTATGTATTACTTTTCTTCGTTCTGATTTTGCAGTTGTTTGATCTTTGCACAGGATGCTCGGAAGCACTGATCCTTTTTCTTTGATGTAGTAGAAAGAGAGGCATGCTCCTTTTGGGCAGCAAGAAATGTGGGATGCGATTCACATAGGAGTTGTATTCGTAGTGTAGGGGTACGAGCTCGAGAACCATCTGCTCTCAATTGGACCCAAATTGGTGCCATTTGTTCGTATTCATGTAAAACATTGTCAAATGAATCAAGTATGCTAATAGACTGTTATCATAATTTATAATAGCGACATCGTTGCTATAAGTATCACAACTGTCTCACTTCAAGATCCTCCACTTTGTACAGAGTTGCTGGTTTTTCTAAAAGAAGTAGGTAGATCATACTGAGGATCACTAGGATCTGGAGCTAACAAAACCTTCTCCAACTTATACCTTAACATTCACAGTCTGCATTTCATTGTGCTTTTCCCAAATGATTTTCCCACTGTTGTCCACGCTAGCGACTGGCTTTTCCCAATTTTAACATTTGATGTGATGTTGAAATAGTGAATTCATATCAATCGCAGTCACAGCAGCTTCGACACCTTTGTTTCCAACCATTCCCCCAGCTCTGTCAAGATTCTGTTCCATATTCTCACAGGTTAAAACGCCAAATATGCATGGTATACCTGAATTCTGACTAGCAGAAACTATTCCTGATGCTGCAGAATTTTCCACGGCGTCATAATGTGTAGTAGCACCTCTAACCAAATCTCTTACGCACAACACCGCATGATACTTTCCTGAATTTCCCAGTGTTTGGGCAACTAAGGGAATCTCAAAGCTTCCTGGCACCTAGATTACATCAACATATTCCTCTCTGACAAAATGTCTTCTGAAAGCCTCCAAAACACCCTCAACAAGGGGTTTAGTTACAATGTCATTGAAACTAGCAACAACCACAACAAAATGAAGGCCCTCTATTTTTGTAATAGATCCCTTCAATAGTTGAGTAGTAGCAGAGACAGTAAACGTATTAGATTTACTTCTCCACCGGTTTGCATTGCTATCAAAATTTGAGCATAGTGGAGTGACTTGAATTTTATAAGAATTGTTGGATACTTTGGAAGTTAGCCCAACATCCAGGCGAGTGGAGTATGTGGTAATCCCTGTTGTGGACATTTTCGGTATACATGACAAAACTGTTGTTGCTCCCGCCATCTAGTTCTACCTCTGAATGAGTGATAAAATTTGCAACCTTATTCACAACTGATATACATGCCCCTCATTGTTGTTAACCTGAGTAATTACGATCGAAGGTCTCCTTATATAGGCCTTGACAGGTTCCAAATGATTGCATTAAACTTGTCATGATAAAATGTTTTTTCGCTTAACAGTCTGGACGGTCTCACATATAGAACAACGCATAATATAGCTTCCATTCCCTTTATAATCTTTTGCATCATGCTCCATTACTTTATTGCCACAAATATGATCTTGATAATCCATAATATCTCATTAACTAGAGAGGTCATGGAATTGTTTGCAGGAGACAAAATTAAGTGCTAAAGTTAATATATGGAGAGACAATATATAATAATATATATTCTTTCTTTAGGCATGGGACAATGTTTAAGTTATAACAAAAGGAACGTGACATAAATTATGTTACATTATGGATGGCAAGTCATGAGACATATTTTGGAAAATGAGGTATGTTGGGTGGAATATGGCATGGCTTTGAAATATATAATATTGCGATAACTGATCTTGAAGAATAGTTATTGAGTCTCTCTTTTATATAGTGAATAAAGTGGGTGTATATATCAACAAGGGTGATATAAGAGTCTTTGGACATGTGTGTTATTGGAGAAATAAGATGGTGTGAATAATGTGAGGAGTGAGTAAAGGGCTCTGCTTAGTAGTAAGTCAAACATCACAATAAATTCACTTACGAACAATGTGCCAATATTTAACGAGAAAAACTGAAACTTTGTGCAAGTAATGTGACTTGAGAGGGAGCATGGAAATGCTTTGTCAGCTAAGTACTATTGATAGAAATTGTCGTAAAAAATTGTCAACCAACAGATGCACGTCGCTTACAGTGGCGTGCAAGATTTAAAAAATAACTTACAATCTTTATTTCTTAGAAGGAAGGGGAAGGGAAGGGTAATGACAGGACTTAGGGCAACTCAATGTGGGACAAGGAAAGGATGATAAGGTTAGGTGGGCTAGTTTATACAACAAGGGGAGACACGATGGAGGTCAAGGGATTCATGGATCAAGACTTCATGGAATAACTCATGGAAAGTGGTAAATATGAGGGGGTTTGGTCCTGTTCTATAACCCAAAGGAACGACTCTTTAGATCTTGACAAAATGATTACAAAACTGTCATGGATGTGTGTTGAGGGAAAGACCCAAGTTTAACACTGATAATCCACAACGTGTATGTTGGAGGCATCTCAAAATGAAGGGGACAGAGAAAAGGAAAGAAGGAAGAGGGGATAGGACCGACGAATGCGACGAGCGAGGATGTATCGCATAGCAAGCGCATGGTAGACAAGTGAGGGATTATGACAAAGGAAGGCAACTCGGTTCACCTGCAAGTTTGTTGTCCACCAAAACACATTTGGTCAATCAGTTAATAATATACAGATAGCCTAGCTTTTAATATCACCAACCATTGTTCCATCACTTCTGACCATCAAAAGGGAAAAAAGAAAAAGAAAGCGAAAAAAATGAGAAAATAAACTAAGCAATTGTGAAATCAACCCAAAACTAATCTATCCCTTCCTGTAACTTTTATCATTATTATTTATTTATTTATTTATTGTGTATTTATGTATAGAGGAAAGAAAACCATTAGCTTGGACTCAGGTCAGATGAAATTTAGCGTAAAGAAATGCATCACCTGCTTTGCATGTGGGTCTTATGAATTTGACGAATTTGTGTGTGGAGGAACAACCAACATGCCAACCAACAAAAGTGTATGGTGCGAAGAAATAATTAATCAATACCCAAAAGAAGAGATCACCCTTCTCCAAGACATGCCAACCAACAAATGCTTTACATTTAATATTGAAAGTATCGATTGAATCAAATTTAAAATTTAGGGTTTTTACAATAAAGGGATGATTAATGAATTCAACAAACAAATTAGTATCATTTTTATGGACCTTTCTATCAAGATCAGGGTCGTCATGATGCAAAGAATATTCATAACATGGATTAAAAAAAATAGGAATGTCCCTACAATAGTAACTATCATCGAAATAAAAAGTGCACCTAGGAGGGACATGCTTGATGGTGTCAAGTTCTTTAACCTCTTTTGATTGAAACAAAGGATTAGCGAAAATTTTATACAATTTAATAAGATCTCGATTGAATTCATGGATATCTTCGAAAGAGGACTCCTCACATGCATCATTAAAGTCATGTTGGTAAACATCATTTGACCACTCATTAGCATCATCATCGAATACAAATGTATTGTAAATTGGTTTAACATGATCATAATTGATTCCTTCTTTGCATAGTAAAAATTTCCATCGCATGCGTGCGAATAAGAGGCTCGAAGTGAAAGATGATCTCGGGGTTGAGTTTCTTCATAAGGTTTAAGAAGGGTGATGTTTGGGATGTGAGAGGTGGATTGATCATTAAGCATCATGATATAATCATGATCCTCTTCACATCCAAGCTCTTGACCACAAGTAGTAGATTCATTATAATTAGGCCCTGAGGGAGAGGGTTCCCAAGATATACTCCCAGTAAGATTTGAAGATTGAGAATTAAGAAAGAACATGCGATCTTGAAAACACTTAATGATGGGGATTAAAGAAGACAAATCCTTGTGTGAACCATAAACGCCAAAGGAGTAACTTGTCCTACATATTTTCTCTTTAAAGTTGAGGCAAGTGGATAGGGATAGCTCTAGGTTTTGAACATTCTTTTCTTCCAACCGCCATCGGTAAAGAGGAGGTAGAAGTTCGTAGTAATACAATAGGGCAGCCAAGTTGGTAGGGAAAATGGGAGTAGGAATTAAATTGTATAACTTAATAAACTGAAGATTAAAAGTAAGAATTCTCTCATTATCCTTCATGCGTAATTGGTTAAACCTCTTAAGATACTCGTAAGGACTATCTAAATGCCCAAAAGTATAAGTAAACCAGTAAGAAATTTCAAACCAAGTAGAGATGCATCCATCAGGAAGGTTGGAAAATAAAGAGGCGCCATCGCCCTGAAGTGAATTCATGAACAAAAGCATGCAACTATTGTTATTATTTACTCCCAGAATGGTGCAAGCATTTGAAAATGCGTGAATATGTTCAACCACCGTAACAGTTTCATCGCCATCAAAGAGAGGCAAATGATTCTTGAATTTGTGAGGTAAGGGATTAACTAGGTGAGAGAACTTCAAGGGAGTGGGCACAAACCAAGGGGAATTGTTTAGGTCTTATTCTAACTCAAAAAGCCCATACTTGCGAATGAATTTTCTAACTCAAAAAGCCCATACTTGCGAATGAATTTCCCAGGGTTAGTAGTTGAAACCACATGGTTACAATCACCAAACATGCTTCCAATCGGTTGACACATTGAGGTCTAGAAAGACTAAAAATAAAATTGAAAGAATTAAAACAAAAACTAGGAACGAACCATTGAACGGTAGTCCCCAGTATGGTCGCCAACAATATGTTGACATCAAGGGACTAAAGAGTCCCCAACACCAACATTTTCAACCTCTCGCGGGACTAGGCAAGAAGAGATGGGAATATCACCCTAGGCTTAAAGCCCCATACAAGAGAGCGCATTGAACTCTAGGCCAAATTTCCCTTAACCTACAGACCAAGCATAGATTCCTTTTCCTTATAGTTTTACTTTTAATAATATTTGATTTTTATTTAATTTATGATTTTTATACTATTTTACAATTCAATTACTTCTATGTGGGATTTTAGGCATTTGGAGTAACAAAATTAAATAAAGAACATGTAAATAATAAAAATGAAAAAAATAATTGTTTTGTTTTTATTTTAGCAAAAGTAACTAAAACAAAGTTAACCAAAAGCCGGGGGAAGCTAATAAAATATGCTAGTTTTAAAGTGATCTAATTAAAAGAAAATTTTATTAAACAAAATATTTGTTTGAAGGTTTAAATGCTATTTTTTTTTTACATTTTCTTTTAGAAGTTACCATGTAATAAATAACAAAGAAATCAAAATAGAAAAGAAAGAAAAAAGGTTTATACACATTTTTTACAAAATAACATATTCATACTTTGTTTATTTTCCCTTTTTTATTTTAATGTTGTATTAAAGAAAAAATGAGGAAAACTCAGGATTATAAAGAAATAATAAAGATATAGTTTAGAATGAAAAGGAAATTGATCCTCATTTCAAAATTTTCCCATACAACTCTTGAATTTTTTAAACCTACAAGTCCCTGCGTAGACTAGGGCCAAGTATATGATCTTTAACCACTCTAGAACAATGTTAAAATAGAAAGACCAAGCGCATAAAAGAAAAAGAAAGTTGAGCCATAAATGGAATGGAGCAATGAAGTCAAATCATAAGGAGAAAACATGCATATAAAAACCGATTAGCGTAAAATAAAATCGAGCTTTAATACAACAAACTAACAAGCAAACCTTTACCTTATGAAAGCCAGCAAACTCATCCTCGCTTTATCATTTTTGCTGCTTCCCAAGACCCCCTACTGCCAACGATTCTGTCAATCCCTATTGAATAGGTAAGAGAAGAATGAAACTAAGTAGTCCTCACAGCCTCCAAGCATACATCCCTCTGAATTTTCTGCCAAAGTTCTCTCTCTAGAAATTTTCTCTAAATTTTCTCCTTCAGAAAATTCTTCTTCAGAAAAATTCCCCCTTCTCCATAGTTGTATGCTTCTTCCTTTAAATGATTGGATGAGTAGTTACAGTAGTTCTGAAATGAACTGGCCTATGCGAACTGTCTTGAATCGTTCAAACTGAAAACAAATTAATTTGGATAATTCAATATTAATATCACATATACGCATTAGTTTTATGTTGTTCAAGTATTTTTTAATCCTCGAGTATTTCAATAATGAGAGGTTGTCCTTTTGTATCCGATTTTTCAGAATCTTTATAATCCCGATTTTTCAGCATCTTTATAATCCAACATACTTTCCAATTTGTTCTACATGTTGACGAGTTTTTAGTTCCTTAACAAACCTTCTTTTTTGTTTGTCCTCTTGATCATGTGAAGGAGAGAGTGAATGTCTTGAACGAAGTTCAGCTGCCTAGCACAATTTTTCCTACCAGAATCTTTGTTCCTTCCAATTTTTTCTTTGGCAGCTAGTTCTTCCATTTTATGTATTACTTTTCTTCATTTTGATTTTGCAGTTGTTCAATCTTTGCATAGGATGCTCGGAGGCACTGATCCTTTTGCTTTGATTTAGTAGAAAGAGAGGCATGCTCCTTTTGGGAAGAAAGAGATGTCAGATGTGATTCACTTAGGAGTTGTATTCGTAGTGTAGGGGTACGAGCTCGAGAACCATCTGCTCTCAATTGGACCCAAACTGGTGCCATTCGTTTGTATTCATGTAAAACATTACGAATGAATAAAGTGTGCTAATAGACTATGATCGTAATTTATAATATCGACACCATTGCTATAAGTATCACAACTGTCTCACTTTGGGATCCTCCACTTTGTACAGAGATGTTGGTTTTTCTAAAAGAAGCAGGTAGATCATACTCAGAATCACTAGGATCTTAAGCATATCCTGAAGAGAAAAGAAGACATGAGCATAGACACTCTCTTTATTATTTACAGCCTCTGATAGATGGTAAACTATTTTATGTTCTTGAACATTGTTTGGCCCCCAGACTGCAAAAGGTACATTGGTCTCTTGTCGAACGAGAGTTGCTTCATTGCTAAAATCATAGAAGTTTTCATTCTCGGAGACAAAGAGCCACATACCCTTTTCGCTGATCCATTTCCATGGTTCTCTACCATTGGGTAATTGTATCAGTTTCCTCTGCAACGATGTCCATTTATAATCACCGTCGAAATCATTCTTCATTGCAAAGTTCGCGGACGTTGGTGTTGCATGTGCAGACAACAATTCTAGTGTAGAGATTACTTTGCCTCTCTCTTACTACAACAATGTCTCTGTTTCAGTGGGGCTATCAAAAATTTATCCAACTTATACATTAACATTTGCAGTCTACATTTCATTGTGCTTTTCCTAAATGATTTTCCCACTATTGTCCACGCTAGCAACTGAATTTTCCCAATTTTAACATTTGATGTGATGTTGAAATAGTGAATCCATCTCAATTGTAGTCACAACAACTTTAGAAACTTTGTTTCCAACCTTTCCCCCAGCTTTTTCAAGAGCCCGTTCCATATTCTCACAGGTTAGAATGCCAAATATGCATGGTATACCTGAATTCTGATTAGCAGAAACTATTTTTGATGTTGGATTACTAAGAGGGGGGGTGAATCAGTAAGCAATTTAATTTTTTTTCACCATAAAATGAAAGTGTTATATCAATGTAGAATTATCATCCAATAGTTGCAAAGTAAATAAACAATGAACAAATGAGCAATCACACACATACACAGTACACCAGTGTTTTGCGTGGAAACCCAAAGTGGGAGAAAACCATGAAATGTTTTTTCTTATATGTCTTTAAGAATTACATTCATTGGAAGCACCAACTTCCTTTGTTTTCTAGCTTCAACTAGAAGGAGCGTCCAATCCCCTAGTTTCTCAAGCTATAACCTGAAGGAAGCTTCAACTCCCCAATTATCTGGCTACAACCTCCTAGTTTCTCAGACTACAACCTGAGGGAAGCTCCAACTCCCCAATTATCTGGCTACAACCAGAAGGAGGCTACAACCCCCTATGTTATCCAGCTACAACTAGAAGGTGTCTACAACCACCTGTCCTTGCCCCATCCAACCACCCTGGCGTAAAAGTATAATGATGGAACCATTGTCACACTATCACTATGAGATATATTGTTGTAAACCTATACCAATCAACCTGTAATCAACCTATAACAACCTATACCAATAACCTATGCCAACATGTACCATACATCAACATGCACCTCAACTTGTACCATAAACAAATGCATCAACCATGCATCAAACCTATACAAATAACCTATCACAATAACATGTCCAAACAACCTGTAATCAACTTGTACCATAAGCAAGTGCATCAACCATGAACCAACCTGTACCTTAACCTGTACCATCAACGAGTGCATCAACCATGCACCAAATATATACCAATCATGCATCAAATACACATCAACTATGACTCATCAATATGTAACAACATCATCAAGTGTAAACCTCATGTATGTGCCAACTCACCAACTACTTGTCTCAACCATGTACCTCAACCATACACCAAGTACATATACCAATATAACCATCAAAATTTCTCTAGCAGTACATCACACTATCCATAACCAAATACCATAAACCCTTACATCAAACCATGTTCCATAACCTCACTTTTATGTAGCCTCAAGTTAAACCAACAAATTCAACAACACATCACAACCAAAAGACCAATATCCATATGCCAAATACCAAATGTATCCTTCAACAAATTTGATATATGCAACAATATTGAACATCCAATACCATCTCAAGAGCTAAACCCTAGCTCACAAAACATACCTCAAAGAAGATGTGCCATATCTCTCATAAATAGACCCCAACCATGATGTTGTCGAGATTATGTTGTCGTGATTCTACTACCACAATTTTTATGCCGCACTTTTCTTGTCACACTTTTTCTACCGCACTTTTTTTTTCACACTTTTCCTGCCTCACTTTTTCTTTCGCACTTTTATTGCCATACTTTTTCTGCTACACTTTTCCTACCACACTTTTTCTGCCACACTTTTTCTTCCACAATTTTTCTACTGCACCTTTTTTGCCGCAGTTTTCCTGCTGCAATTTTTTTGCCATAGTTTTCCTGCTGCATTTTTTCTGCTGCAATTTTTCTCTATCAATAATATCTACCCAAATAACCTTTCACAAAAACAAATATTCAATGATATTCAAGTGTGATTTGAATGAGAGACTCTTGCGTCTTATTTATACTTTTATGTAGCTTCCTTAAGGGGTTACCTTCTAACCATCTTAACCCACTTTCCTTATTTTAGGGTTAACCCACTTATAACCACTTGTCCACTTAACTTAACCACTTTCCATAATTAGTAAGTTCTCCATTAATTTTATTATTTAAATAATTTATTTTGCATCATCTTTGACTTATAGTACACTCATCACTTAACTTTATTATTTAAATAATTTCTTCTTTGCAAAAAATTTGACTACTTTGACCTTTTGGGGCTTCTAGATGACTCATGAGGGTTCTCCAACTTCACATGGTCATAACTCTCTAACCATGAGGAGTTATGTGATGTTCCACATACCACCAAAAATGGCATGACATGTACTATCCATCTAGAATATTTCTACAAATATATCAAAACTCATACCATTATCCATCAAACAAACTTGGGTCCATTACCCAAACCTTTGTGTTACCGAAACTCGCTACCGAACTTTATTCAAGGGTTGACATCAATGAAAACCAACCTAATTAATCAACAATATCCCCCTTTGGCATTGATGGAAACACTCTGATATAATACTAAAGTCATGTCATGCAATAATGAAGTCATATCACTCATGCTCTTCCTATGACCATCGCTCCCCATGGAACCATGCCTCTGTTTTCTGCATATGATAAATCTCTCCCTCTTTTTCATCAATGGAAAATGTGTCTTTCCATTTGGGGATGCTCCCCCTAACCGAACTGTCCTTGGGGATACTCCCCCTGACTGAAATCTTCCTGAAACAGATCTCCCAACCTGGATTGTCCTCTTTATGGTGCTTCCTCATGTAAATCTAAGAAATATAAGATAAGCATTCAAAATCATTCATTTTGGAGTAGAAATTACTTCGAGTCTCTAGCGAAGATACTCAAAGGATTCTTGTGGAAGAGGTTTTGTAAAGATGGTTGCCACTTGTTCTTTTGTTCCCACATATTCAACTCTGGTGATCTTCTCTCCAACATGTTTCCATACAAAGTGATACTTGATTGGAATGTGCTTCGTCTTAGAGTGCATCACCGGGTTCTTTGAGATACTAATGGCACTTGTATTATCACAATATATTGGAATGGGCTCATCATACTCAACCTATATATCTGTCAAAGTTTGTCTCCTCCATGGAACCTAAGTACAACATCCTGTTGATGCAATATACTTTGCTTTGGTTGTAGATAAAGATATTGATGGTTGTTTCTTGCTTAGCCAAGATACTAAACACTCACCCAAGTAGAACGTTTCTCCATTGGTGCTTCATCGGTCATCAATGCAACCTGCCCAATCTACATCTGTGTAGGAAATAAGTGATAGATCCTTTCCTTTTGGATACCATAATCCAAACTCTTATGTTCCTTTGAGATATCTGAAAATCCTCTTCACTGCTACGACATGTGATTCATTTGGTGCTTCTTGAAATGGTGCCACATGTCCAACTTCTTGCATTACATCTGGTATGGATGTTGTCACATATAGTAAGCTACTAATCATGGACCTATATTTCCTCTAGTTTGTATAATTTGAATCATCATCTTTGCTCAACTTACAACTGGTTTTCATAGGAGTAGTAACTCATTTGCAATCTTCCATTCCAAACATCTTTATCATTTCTTTGATATACTTAGTTTGAGAAATAAAAATTCCTTAGTTGCTTTGATGTATCTAAAGGCCCATAAAGAAGGATAATTATCTAAGTAATGACATTTCAAATTCATTCTGCATATCCTTTGCAATTTTTTGGCTTAACCTGTCATCATTGCTTCCAAAAATAATATCATCAACATAAACTTCAATTAGTAAAATACTATCTTAAGTTACCTTGATGTAGAGGTTGTTGTCCGCACTTCCTTTTTTAAACCCTGGTTGTTGTAGATATTTATCCACTTCCTTTTGGTTGTTCGATGTAGACTTCTTCTTCAAGTTCTACTTCTTCTTTGTAAATTTTTTCCATTGATTCAGTTTCTTCTTCCTTTAATTCTTGTCCACCTGTTTCATCAATTGTTACATTAATGCTTTCCACAACTTTGTTCAAGATCAGATTGTAACACTTGTATGTTTTCCTTGTACTTGAGTAACCAACAAGTACTCCTTTTTCCACACAAGAGTCAAACTTTCCCATTCTTCCATATTATCTTTTGATGTAGCATTTGCTTCCAAATACTCTGAAGTGTTTCACATTTGTTGGTCTTCCTTTTCATATCTTGTAGGGAGTTTTGTCATTGTTGTTTCTGAGCATTACTTTGTTTTGAATGTGAACTGTTGTATGCACCATATGTGTCCAAAGAATATCTATCAATTTGGAATCCATTAGCATTGTTCGAGACATTTCCTATGTAAATATCATCCATTAGCATTGTTCGAGACATTTCCTATGTAAATATCATCCATTATGATAATGTTCCTTTATCTCTTAACCACTCTCTAAACCAATATATGAATCCATGCTCTTTTCCACTGTCACATATCTGTCCAAAACTGCTAAGTGTTCTTATGAATACATCTCTTTCCATATTGTCCAAGAATCTACTGCACAATGTCCATATTATTGACCCATTTATCATTGTACTATCATGAAGTATTCACTACTACAAATGATTATACTTCTTCTAACTGACTGCTCTGGATTTGTCTATTCAAACTCTGCAAGATGCTTGAAGGATGGTTCTTTGGTCTATCGCAACTATCACATAGACTCCCCCTATCTAATATTCATGTTACTTGGGAGTCTCTAAGCCGGATGGCTCATAACAATTCTTTCTTTGATGTATATTCATCATCTCTCTGAGCTCTGACTTCTTTCTTTATGTCCATGGATTCATCTTTCACTACAATGTCTGAAAGTACAATCTATTGAACTTGTTCCTTATTTACATGTCCTTTTTTCTTTCATTTGTTTTCCAAACCTTTATGTATCTGACATCTTTCTTTTTCTCTATAGAATTTTCTTCATCTCGTTTTATTGTCAATCTCGCGATCTCTGGGACCTAGTATTTGTTCACTTGTTCTTCATGTTTTCTTATCCATATCTTCTTACATATGATATTAGTGTTCTCTTTCATGGAAGTATCGATCATGCTTCTACAATAACTAGTTATGTGTCCATATTTATGACATTTGTAACATTCAATGTTACGTGGGGCCACTGATCCCGAAAAGATCTTTTAATGACAATGGTTGAGTTTTAAAGCATGAGTTAAATTACCATTTGGGAAACTAATAAAAGAGGAAGATTTAATGAAGAAACGTAAAAACCATTAAACATATATAGATATGGACATGAACATAAATAAACAACAAAGCATAACAAAAGAAGTTGATAATGGAGTTCGACAATCTCGCCTACGTCTCCAGGCCTTTGTCTTAGTGGGTGAGGCTTTCTTATTTCTGTTAGAAGCTTCAAATGTACATCATAAATGTGCCAATGGATTACAAAAATGAGCTAGTTGTGTTATGCTATATCTCAAGAACCCATCAAAACTGACGGCACTAAAATCATATGAACGAAGCTCCTAGAAATGGCCTGCAAAGGTGCACTCCTCAATAGCTTCCCTACATAAAAATGGTTTTGCCTCAATAATACATCAACATTTTCCTGATATGAATCTCCCTTTCATGGCTTCAAGAGCCTTTGGTTTATATAGGCCTGAAGTTGGTAACAAACTCCAAAGTTCCCCCCAATATCTGGCCTCAAAAAGGGCCCAAGATCTTCCCAAATTTGGCTAATAATCCATTAAAAATCATAATACATAGTATAAAAACCACTTTGGCCAAATATTAAGGGCACAACCCATTTTTCCATGCTCCTGGTTACTTGGGCGCACTTCATATGGTCAAGCACTGAGTGTTGGGCGCACTAACCCCCTGGATTCCTGGCCCTGGTCCTGTGCACCGGGCCATGTGGCCATGTGTTATTCCTCCACGTGCTTAAATAATTGTAGTCCCGATCGTATAGCCCCTGGTTGTGCCCTTGGTCGGTAGGCTAGCCCAGCCAATCATGGATAACCACTAAAACTCTATGTTAAACACTATATGGTACAGGTCTTGTGGTATGGGCACATGCGTGTTATATGAAGTGTTGCATCGGGGTCTGGGGCTTAGCCCCAACCCTTTACTTTGCCATCTGAACCACATTGTAACTTCAAATAGAAATGGTGCCACTTATGGTTAAGACCTACAGTGTAGGAAGGTTGGTATCCTAGCCTACGTGAAGACTCGACATCCCATGGAGGTCACGGGTTCGACCCCCACAGAACCTCAAACAAACTTTTAACCAAAATTGTCAGCCAATGGAGGGGTGCCATGTGGAAGCCCAAGACTGGGCCATGTGGCACCACATTATTTGCCCAAACCAGGACACTGTCGAACCAACATTATTCCACCTATCATCTACCCAGTCAGCCATGTAACTGCCACATGTCATACAGTTGTACGGCCTTGCCACGTCAGTCTATGCCATGTGTCACCCTTACAGTGGTGCCACGTGTCACTTCTGACTCATCCACATCTGCACCTACCCATGTCAGTGCCAACACACCCTTCCACGTCAGTTGTACGATTGTACGGCCCTGTACAGTCAGTTTCCACGTCAGCACTGTACGGATTGTACAATCAACATTTTTTTGCTTGTTTGACGAAAAAAACAGATCGCGATATCTTTCGCATACAACATTCGTTTGAGCTCGTTCAAGTTGCGTTGGGTTCGTATCGATGAGACCTACGCACACATATGTTTTAAAGAGATTATAAGCACTTTGATTTTTAGGCCTTCTTAGGCCCCATCTTGGCTCCGAGATCCATTCTGGATCACACCTCCCCACTAAAGACCTTTTGGTCCTCCAAAAAGTTATGAAATGGACCTTAATGATTACATACTCATAAGGATAAAACAAAACACTATGTTGTACAAAAATAATCTTATAAAAGGTCATCATTTCAACATTTGTGATTACATTAATGGAAGCAAATTACAATGAAGATGTGACATCCACTTAAGGAAAAACCAAGTGATTGTTTTCTTTTCTTCATGGTGTTCCTCTTGCTTCGTTGTTAATGCCTCTTCCTTTGTGAGTACATGCACAATCCTTTTGTCCTTCTTAGGACGAAGCTCAGGATTATGCTTCCAACATTTAGTCTTTATATGTCCCCCCCTATTGCAATAAGTGCAGTGCGTTTTTGGCATCTAGATTTGTTTTCCCTTCTCTTTCTTCCATTGTGGAGTTGAGTATTTATGTTGTGTCTCCTTTCTGGTCAACATAAATTTCCTGTGCAAAGATTCTCTCTTCCAACCAAGGATGATTTTAAGGATGGAAATTTATTTTTAAACGTAGAAATCTTGGCGAATCTTAATAGTGTTCATATGCCAACTATAAATGATTGGCGATATTTTTGTAAAAATATTCAAATTTCTAAGGATTTTATATAGTTTTTATAAAATTTTGGCGATTTTTAAGGTAAAATAATTTTATCCTATAGAATTTGGGTGAATCATTTTTAA